>CM055741.1:17779179-17867616 GCA_029465975.1 Dallia pectoralis | reverse complement strand
GTGGTGCACCAACACTAACCTCATCAGGACTGTGTATCTAAATGATGGGTGGTGCACCAACACTAACCTCATCGGGAGTCGCTGCTCTGCCAATCTGGAATATTTTATGATTAGCTGCAGACCCTTTTACTTGCCAAGAGAGTTCACGTCCATTGTTGTTAACGCAGCCTTCATTTCACCAGACGGCTTAGAACCGCAGGCTTCGATAAGCATACAACAAACGTCTCATTCAGATGCCACTATGATTATTGCAGGGGATTTTAACCTCTCTAGCATGAAAACAGTTTTCCCAAATTCGATCAAAATGTCTCCTGCCCCACGAGAGACTAAACACTAGACCATGTGTACACTAACATTCCAGAGTCTTTTAAAACTATTCCCCTCCCCCACGTGGGTTAGTCTGATCACCTTTCACTGCTCATGCTACCGAAGTACCTACCCATCATCAAGCGTGTGAAACCTACAGTAAAGCGCAATCAAAGTGTGGCCTGAGGGGTCAGACTCATCACTACAGCTCCAGTTTCAACACACAGACTGGAGTCTGTTTGTCACTCAGGCTGCCACTGACTCCCATACTGACATGGAGACATATGCATCCTCCGTTCTGGATTACATCAACACCTGCACCAACAACATCACCACCTTTCCCAGCGGGAAGCCTTTGAGGAACAAAGGTCTTACTACTGCTGAAGGCAAGTGATGCGGCTTTCAGATCCTGTGACAAGGAGGCCTACAGCTCATCCAGAGGCAACCTGATATACCTGTGAGGTGGATGGATTATCTCGGCAAAGGAGAAGTGCTCGCTAATACAAATTTAGACAGATTTGTGAACAATATTTGAGAGACATAGGCCTTTTGTATACATATTGTTAGATATTTGAGTTCAGCTCATGAAAAATGGGGGTAAAAACAAAAGTGTTGCGTTCATAATTCTGTTCAGTGTAGTATGTATAGTCCCTTCTTTTATCTTTTGTGGTTTGTTTTGTGTGTTATGTCATTTCAGTGTGGCCGTCTACATCAGTTTGCAGTTTGTTTATTTCATGTTCTAAGTGCAAGTCTCTAAGATTGAAGAATTCCTAGCTCCTCTGCACCTGGGTGATTCTCGCGAAATTAGACTTATGAGGTGTCATAAAACATTTTGATGATAAAAGTTAATGCTATCAAAATAAGAAGGATACCGTTATAAACATCTCTTCATGTACGATTTTGCACATGATTTCAAATGAAATCATGAATACGAATTTTGTTTTTTTCAACATTTAAAGGGAAATTTCTCATTACCGCAACGTGTCCATGACTGGATTTTGGTCCTTTGAGATGGAATTATTCATATTTAAAACATATAAAAATAAAAAGCTTCAGTGCATGTTATAATATAAACATTTACAGTAAAGAAACATGTGGTATTTGGTGATCATTGGTAAATGTAGTGACAATAATAAGGAATAAAAATGTGTCCAAGACCAATTTTCTCATCCTCCGCAACAATTTTCAATCATTGTTTAAGTGCTCAAGGAACTATCATTTTTTAAGGAATTTGTTGTAAGGGACATAAATGACTGTGACACTCAAAATGGCTATCAAGTAACCAGTTATAATTTTTTTTCTCCAGATAAAAGTAAAAATTTGGCGTGTCATAGTACCTACACGACTTTTTAGTTCTCATTACTGAAACATGTGTTTGTGAAGTTATAAAAAATGTTGCAGTTAAATTTTTTGATTACTATATACCCCATTATGGTCTAAATATAAAAAGATAGGGAATGTTTAGCTAACTCTCATTTAGCTTCCACAGTTAGCAAGAATGTTTAAGGTCGCTCATCCTCCGCAACACCATTATCATTCACCGCAACAATTGAAGGCCTGTTGCGGTGGAGATACTCAATGTTTCGGTAATGAGAAACAGACTTATGAAGGAGGCACGCACACTATAACTGTTGCTCATTTTAATATAACTTGATAGTTTCCTTAAACGCTTCTTGAACAGATTGCGTAAACAAAATAGCTATTACAACCCCCCCAGCAAGGGTCACTAATTATTATTTTTTTTTTTAAATGCTTCCACAAAAAGCAGTATGAATGCAGTATAGGCCACCTATTATTAATGCAATATTATTTACTATTTCATAGTTTTACTGTGAAACAATGTATTTTCTTTTTTTACAAAATGTTACATTCAAGATGGCAATTGTGTATTTTGTTACAGACAGTTGAAAAGAAAAGGGCATCAGCGAAAAACAGTCTGGCAAAGCATAGGGAGAAAATACACAGTAATCCAGTGTTACTTGAGGATTACAGAAGAATGGAGAGAGAGAGGTCAGGGGTCAGGGTGATAATGGGGAAAGGAGAGAGGTCAGGGGTCAGGGTGATAATAGGGAAAGGAGAGAGAGGTCAGGGGACAGGGTGATAATAGGGAAAGAAAGGAGAGAGAGGTCAGGGGTCAGGGTGATAATAGGGAAAGAAAGGAGAGAGAGGTCAGGGGACAGAGTGATAATAGGGAAAGGAGAGAGGTCAGGGGTCAGGGTGATAATGGGGAAAGGAGAGAGAGAGAGAGAGGTCAGGGGACAGAGTGATAATAGGGAAAGGAGAGAGGTCAGGGGACATGATGATAATAGGGAAAGGAGAGAGGTCAGGGGTCAGGGTGATAATAGGGAAAGAAAGGAGAGAGAGGTCAGGGGACAGAGTGATAATAGGGAAAGGAGAGAGGTCAGGGGTCAGGGTGATAATAGGGAAAGGAGAGAGAGGTCAGGGGTCAGGGTGATAATAGGGAAAGAAAGGAGAGAGAGGTCAGGGGTCAGGGTGATAATAGGGAAAGAAAGGAGAGAGAGGTCAGGGGTCAGGGTGATAATAGGGAAAGAAAGGAGAGAGAGGTCAGGGGACAGAGTGATAATAGGGAAAGGAGAGAGGTCAGGGGTCAGGGTGATAATAGGGAAAGAGAGAGAGAGAGAGGTCAGGGGTCAGGGTGATAATGGGGAAAGGAGAGAGAGAGGTCAGGGGTCAGGGTGATAATAGGAAAAGGAGAGAGAGAGGTCAGGGGTCAGGGTGATAATAGGAAAAGGAGAGAGAGAGGTCAGGGGTCAGGGTGATAATAGGAAGAGAGAGAGAGAGGTCAGGGGTCAGGGTGATAATGGGGAAAGAGAGAGAGGTCAGGGGCAGGGTGATAATAGGAAAAAAGAGAGAGAGAGGTCAGGGGTCAGGGTGATAATAGGAAAAGAGAGGTCAGGGGTCAGGGTGATAATAGGGAAAGAGAGGTCAGGGGACAGGGTGATAATAGGGAGAGGTCAGGGGTCAGGGTGATAATAGGGAAAGAGAGGTCAGGGGTCAGGGTGATAATAGGGAAAGAAAAGAGAGAGAGGTCAGGGGTCAGGGTGATAATAGGGAAAGAAAAGAGAGAGAGGTCAGGGGTCAGGGTGATAATAGGGAGAAATATAACTTGGATTCATTGTTTTGACCAACACTTGCACACACACACACAGACACACACACACTGACAACGCTTCACCCAAGTTGGGATAGCAGATAGCATGGGGGGGGTGGCTTGGTTTGTTTTTATTGGGTTGTGAATAAAAAATTGTATGCGTTTTAAATATGTAGGCATAAAACCCCTTTGTCAACAGTGAATGTGTGAGCTAAATCTCATTTCCGAAACAATGATCCTCACTACCGAAATGGCATTTTCATTACCGCAACATGTATCTTTTTTACCAATTAAGTGATAATAAGATAATCATATTTTGTTTTAAAATGTATATATGTTTTATACAACACTACTTATTTAAGGTCTGCTACATAACAAAAGTGTATGTTATCTATTAGTAAAACAATTAAATAAAAGAAATTGTAAATCATCACGTATGTTTCGGTAATGAGAGAAAATAAGGAAATTACAAAACATAATAAATATGAAAAAGTAATCTCTCCAGAGTTTTACATAGCTTTGAGCATGAGAAATAAAAGTCTACTTTAACATTAGCCAAAAATACAAGTTTCTAACCATATATTTAATGTAATGTCATGTTGCGGTAATGATAATTTTTATGGACTTTATCTGAAAAATGTAAATAATTATATAGGAAATATTTTTTTAATCTCCTAAAAATAATGGTCTTAGTAAGTTCCGACCTTAATCTTATATGTGCAAAAAGAAAATTGGCTTCAAGGGAATTTTAAAAATTCTGATGCTGGACACCTTCTAAATCTGGATTTCGTGAGAATCACCCACCTGTGTCCTGCTTCCAAGACAAGAGAATGTTACAATGGGGTCATCCATGACCCACAGAAACTCCCCATAGGGTCATCCATGACCCACAGAAACTCCCCATAGGGTCATCCATGACCAACAGAAACTCCCCATAGGGTCATCCATGACCAACAGAAACTCCCCATAGGGTCATCCATGACCAACAGAAACTCCCCATAGGGTCATCCATGACCAACAGAAACTCCCCATAGGGTCATCCATGACCAACAGAAACTCCCCATAGGGTCATCCATGACCCACAGAAACTCCCCATGGGGTCATCCATGACCCACGGAAACTCCCCATGGGGTCATCCATGACCCACGGAAACTCCCCATGGGGTCATCCATGACCCACGGAAACTCCCCATGGGGTCATCCATGACCCACGGAAACTCCCCATGGGGTCATCCATGACCCACGGAAACTCCCCATGGGGTCATCCATGACCCACGGAAACTCCCCATAGGGTCATCCATGACCCACGGAAACTCCCCATAGGGTCATCCATGCACAACTGTCGCAGGGATGCAGCCCTTTTTTGTTTGCCTACTGACAAAGACATGATCAGTCTATAATTTGTTTGTAGGTTTTGAACAGTGAGAGACAGAATAACAAGCGTCTCGAGCTCTTCACCTTAATCTGCCCAGTGAGTACGACTGAGCAGCGGGGGCTGGGTGGAATGAATGAGCCTACATCAACTTCTTTCAGTGGATCCCTCAATGTACAACTCTGTGTACGTCCAGACTATTAAACCTAACTCTATCCAGCACAGATAGATACTAGATACTAGAAGATACTATACTAGATCCTTCAGCAAGATACTATGATCAACAGTGTCAAAGGCCTTAGACAAGTCATTGAACAGTAACAATGTCATTCACCACTAATGTCGAGGCAGTAGAAGTGCTATGATGAAGTCTAAAACTGGATTGATTTGCATTTAAAAAACATTTCTCAGCCAAGAATGAGCGGGCTGTAATGACTAGTGGAACTAGTCATCCACCTTTCGTTATTTTTGTAACACGCTCGCTTTTTCCTTTAAGTTGGTTGAGTTAATTATGCACACCTGGTTTGAGTTGGTTAATTACACTCTGCATGAGGCTCATTCCACACATCACCCAGCAAGGTTTGTGACAGAAGCTGCACATTAATCAACGACTCAAGAAGCTTTGCTAGACGGAAGCTTTGAAATTGAGCGATAATTGTTGAGATCACCATGATCACCACCCTTATGGACTTCCTTGCGAGAACATTTTCTGAAAGAAAACCCAGAACTCATGTTCTCAGAATCAGTCAATTATGATGACCAAGCTACTGAAACAAATATAAATCTTAGAAATAACAAGCAGAAATATAATGGTGATTAAAAGCATCAATAATCTACATTTTATCAGTAATGATGCCAGAAACTGAATTAATTTGATGGGGGAATGAAAGACTTACAACCCTTAAGAGATTAAAAAAAGATTTCCTGAACAATCAGATAAGGTGGTGACAAAATAATATATAAATAGAATACGTTTTACACAAAGATATCTTTTCGTCTTAAATGATTGCCAATCTGGGATTGAATCTGTAAATCGGGTTTTAATGCCTTAAAAGAGATATCATATTTTTTTAAAGTGAATCTACTGACCTTAAACACATTCAGTTGGTTTTGTTCCTCTTTGATGTCTTTTTCCATGATCACGTGGGCATTGTGTTTTGTAGTGCCCTGTGTATCTCTGGTTTGACTCAGTGGGTAAGACTGATCACTGGAGTAGTCTAAAGCAGGTGTGGTTGGCAGACCTGGCAAGTTGCTTCTGCAGGGCAAAAAGGGTCCCTTATTACAACACTGTTTTTTGATAGTGTACCCACATTATCTCAGAGGCTAGTTAACACTCCATTATACACATTTATTAATTACAAAAAATCTGGTCACATTAAACGCGCATATTGAATTTATTTTCAAAGAAAATAGGCCATATTCTTCAACTGTTCTGTTCCCACTTCCGCAGTTTCCAGGAAGATTCTGACATTCACCAATGTTTACTTATCTGGAATTTGTTCTTAGGAAAGAACAGAATCTACGCACAGTGAAAAGCACTCTTACGCAGATTTGCGCGCTGACATTTTCGTGAAAAATCATTAGTCTCTGCGTTTTTATCAATTGTACAGTGATTTAAATATTATGAAGAATAACATTATGAATAATTTTAAATTATTTCAAATATTTGCATATATTTAACACTTTTTTGTGGATGGCACACCCGAGATTGCGGTCATTCCGATTATGTCTCCGATTTGCTGGTCCAGCTCCGTAAGGACAGTGCAAGCCTTTCCCCCTCTTGTGGTCAGCATCTCTCATTTGTGTTTGGCAATACTTTTTTTTGCCTCAAACATGTCAAACCATTTCTTTTTATGTCATCAGTGGTGCACCCTTCCCCTTACACAGCGTTCACAGAACGAGTGATTAAATCCCATGCATCCTTTTTGTATTTGATTTTGCAATCACTACTGACGCTGCTAAATATTACATCTTTTTGCCTGTTCACTTCTTGCAGACGTATTTCCACTTCTGAACTACTGAAGTATTTTTTTTCTTTTGGCGTCTGATCCTCTACTGTCTTTACATTTTCGTTTCGGCATTTTTGCATTCTCCACTTCAGTTTTTACAATGAGTTTCCACTCCGCCCTGCAGTTTAATGCCCTTTTATGGGAAATACCGGGGCGTTTACCTATGCTAATTAGGAACAACTGACACGCGCTTTAATTTACGAAGATGTGGTATTCATCATTATAGGAACGTAGGTGCGAACAATTATGCAATTTAAGAACACGTTCGTGAATTTGAGTAAGACTTTTCTTAGGACCTTTCTTAGGAAAAAATTTAAGAAATAACTTAAGAAAACATTGAAGAATATGGCCTTATGATTTTTTGTTAGTGGAATATATTGTTGTTTATTCCTGGCATGTTTTTACTCAGCCACATCTGTCAATGGATTTACTGTGAGCCACCATTTATAGATTTATAAAAGAAAAACACATTTGGCTCCAAAAAATGTTATCGAGAGTGATGAGGGAATAGAAGAAAACACCACGTCTCTTGTTGTTAATTGATTTTGTGTCACCAAATATTGTATTATATAAAGACTACCTTGTGTAGCTTATGAAACATCTGGACAAAATGTTTTAAAAATAAGCAAAATAATCATGATATAGGAGATTTTTGTTTTTCAGAAACTTATTTATTGAAAAATGTAAATAATTTTATCAACTGTACTGCTTTGTGTAATACATTGCAGATGAATGTGTTTTGAAAGTGTGTGCTGCCATTTTGGCAAGAAATGTTTTGGGAAATAGAGAATTGTTTCGTCGAGAATGGTCACAAAGATTATAGTCCGTGTCCATGTTTGTGATCTCAACTCCAATGCGTTTAGCACCTATTGTCATTATTAGATAGAGTTAGCATATCCCAGACTTGTAGTATGACAGGCATATATTGTTATACTTTTTTAACCTAGTGGAAAGTGCGTCCACAAGCCTGACTTTCCATGCCTGATGTTTCTCCCAACTGAGCTGCACGAAGAAAAATGCTGTCTGAAGGATATCATTTGTTGTATCACATGACTCTCATATATGCCAGGATGAACAGTACTAACTGCATCCACCAGATACCAGAACAAAATATCTAATGCTATGTTGTGCAACCATGAAAATCTGAACAGACAGAGGGATTTGTCTTTGGGTTGACTGAAAGTGTTTGGCAGAGGTACAAGTAGTGATGTCATTTCCCTCTGTATGGATGAGGTCAGTTTCAGGAAATGGGCTTTTGTTTTTGTAGGGAACCAGAAAAAGGGAGTGGACAGCTGGGTGGTGTTGGAAATCTGAGAATAAAAGGGAAACATTCTTCTTGTGGTGTCTTGGAAGTTGTCTTCAACCCAATGAATTTACCAAATGTATTCTGTTTTCAGGTTAAACAGATAATAAAATGTTTGCAATGGTGAAAACAGTCACCTACGACAACAAAAAAACATAATTGGACCAACAGTGGCATACTGTGGGCAATGTGAGTAATGTATTTTCAAAAGTTTGATATCATGAAATAGACTGAAAGATTTTATCATTCAATGGGTAAAGAAATGTTTAATGCCTCCATAAGCTATACCGTTTAACAGATTAAATGACATAATTTCACCATTTCACAATGCATACTGTTTGTACTCTCCATTTGCCATTTGCACAAATACTTTCCGCTTGTACTGCCTTCTGCATATTTGCAATTTGTTACATTGTTAAACTGCACAATGACTCATTTACTTATCCATGTCAATTGCACACCCATATACTGTCCTTCATTTCATAGAACCTTTTACAGCCCACGTGATCAAATAGTTGCGCGCGCATTAGGGCTACAAAAGAGGTGTTGTTTACGGTTGTTCCCCACTGCATCACCAGCATCACCAGCAAAAAGTATTTACTGTACATAAACATAATGCATTATAACAAAATGTATAATGTACTTCCCCCAAGATTATCTCGACAATTCACAGTGCTTTTCAATTTCATTTGTAATTGTTATTAGAAGTTTACTTTCAATGTATGCAGGCAATATAGTTACTATTAAAGTACTATA
This sequence comes from Dallia pectoralis, assembly GCA_029465975.1. Lineage (NCBI taxonomy): Eukaryota > Metazoa > Chordata > Actinopteri > Esociformes > Umbridae > Dallia > Dallia pectoralis. Next base: position 17,858,759 of record CM055741.1, on the reverse strand, counting down.
GCATTACAAAATAAAACTTATAACAGAAGTGTGTCAACACATAGCAATCAATAACAACAACATAATCATCATTGTTTACAAACAGTAAATGGGTCTATTCTGTAGAGTCACACAATGGGCCTTTGTGCACATTGACACACTGCCCTGCATACCTTTTTTGCATTGGTCTTTTGGCACTTCTGTTTGGATGCAAACTGTATTTCATTGTACTGCACTTCTACTGTTCAAGGACAATAAATAAATAAATAAATAAATTAAATAGATATTCAAATGCCTCCATAAGCTATACAGTTTAAATGACCAATTACATTTCCAAAATATACTGTACAAACGTGCAGCGCTTTGAGTACCTAGAAAAGCGCTATATAAATGTAATGAGTTATTCAATCAATAAAACATAACTTAGTGACATGGCTACTAACCAGTACACTTCTATTCAACAATCTTAATCCTTCCTCCCTAGCTACTAAGACATACCATACTTACAAGGCACTTCAGTTACCAGTTATCTGCTGGGAAAAAATAAAGGGCCGGTTCGTCATGGAAACAACCAAAATGTCAGGATGTTACATCATAAGAGCTTCGTAGGGCAAGATGTACTGTAAGCCAGCATTACCAAGGGTTCAGAATGTCATTTGTAGATTAATAATATTACACTTCCTTGTATTGCAAGTAAATTGATTCCACAGATCCCCAGGCCAGAATGTGTTTAATCTTCTATTGTAATAACAATATATCTCAGTACCGTCTCTCAACCACATTAAGAACCTTAATATAAGGTACACCACATCACAAATGACACACCATTGTTACAGTTGTGCAATGATTTTGACCTAGTCAAGAGTTGTGCATTATAAATTTGAAAAAAAGCCACCAGAGGACAAACAATAAGTGCTTTGAAATCCTTGTTTACCGTCTAGCCTCTTGAAGAAGTTCCCAGCTCTCTTGAACCTCAGCCTGCTTCCAGGTCACTCTGGCGGCCAGGGTAGGGTGGAGGTCCGAAAGGCGTGAAACAGTCTGATTCAGCATCTGGAGAGAGCAAGTGCCGATGAGAAGGGATGGAAGTCCGTGAAAAATAATGATATATGTCATTTTGCGTTGATCGACATGGCTTGGACGAAGACGTAAGCTCTTTAAAAAGGAAGCATATAGTCAGAAGTAACATGAAAATATAACATTGCAAAAGGATTCCATTATGGTAAACGATGAAGTTGCTAAAATACATTTCTCCAGAGAAAGTGCACAGAGTAGTCTCGGGTTAGGGTCTTTCACTTTCTTGCACCAGTATCCATAAGAAAATAGCTTTGATTATAATGTACATCTGTAGAGCGTTTATTTATAATTTATAGGAACGCGTCCTTGTGATCCGGGTTCGACCATCTCAACCAGTCTCCTTTTTCTGCTTAGCTCAATCTCACTCACAGTTTCAAGTCAGTCTAAATAAAAAGGCTAAAATGCCTGTTCAACAATAAAAAAATGACATTCAATGAAAGTGTAATTTCTTTAATAATATTTTATTAATATTACAACATATCTTTGCTTCCGTTGTTTTCACTAGGTACTTTACATTGTGCTTGAAATGGAATTGACTATAGAATTCTGATGTATGAATGATGAATCTCTTAAAAAAATATACAGTATTGAAACTGTGGTAAAACTGCAATAACTGCATAAACATTTTAATAAAAAAAGTCTTTATTTTGAATGCATTATTTGCATTGCACTACTGCCCTTTTTTACTACAACATTAGTTTGTAAGGATTTACTGCATAAATGGATTTTACTTGCTTAAATCTCCCCTCCAGGAGGTACCACTCACCATGACTTGGCTGGCGATAGTGTTGATCTCCATCTCACTGCAGCTCTCCTGGTCATCTGATCTCGACAGGTTGCTTCTCTACCAAAAAGATTATGTAACATATAATACACAGTATGTTGAACAACCAATGATTTATAATGTATTATTTAAAAACAAAATATGATCTTGGGACCTCGATATATTACTTGAATAAAAACAATATAGTGAAACTGCAGCTTACATGCACCTACAGAAAATAATCTTGATTGTAACCCATAGAACCTATGAACGTAGTTTGCAATGATCGTACCATACTGCTAGCCTAAACTTTGTACCGCCTCACAAATCACAAAACAAATCAGTATTAGAAACGACCGCATAACTACAACAATAGGTTACTTATTCAAGTATTGGGTCTTGATCATTACGTGTTTCTTGTTTCCAACTGAGACAATTGATCAGTTCCTTGATTGACTGAATTCAACACAGCTGGTCTTCCAGGTCGGTAAATATTATGCAGTAGGCTAGACATAAACACAAACCTAGACATATACAGTATGTCAAATTAATGTAATGCAGTGTCGTAAATATGTATTGGGAAAATATAGTCAAAATTGTAAGAAATGTCAAAACAAAAACATTTTAATTAATTAAATGAAAGGTAACAGTCTATAATTTTGCCTCATAGGTATTTTGAATCTCTATCTCTAATTTGGAGTCCTATGTAATTCACTCTTTGGGAGCAGAGATTGTGGGTCTTTGTTAGCTGTCTGTGAGTGTTTTCTTGTTTTTGTAACCTTAGTTTGAAGTATAAAAGAAAATTCCTTTGATAAGCTTTGCACCTGCGTCCTTCTTTAACCACCACTATTACAGGGTGAGTGTATTGAACGTTTGTAATTGTACTGTGAATGGTACTGTGTGTATACAGTATATGTATATATATATATACAGATCAGCCATAAAATGATAACCACCTGCCTAATAATGTGTAGGTCTCCCTTTCACCACCAATATAGCTCTGCCCCATGACATGGACTCCACTAGTCCTGTGAAGTTCTGCTGTGGTATCTGGCACCAAGAGGTTAGCAGCAGATCCTTTAGGTCCTGTAAGCTGCCAGGTGCGGTCTCCATGGATCAGACTTGTTTGTCCAGCACATACCACAGATGCTCGATTGGATTGAGATCTGAGGAATTTGGAGGCCAAGTGAACACCTTGAACGTGTAGTGGTGTTCCTTAAACCATTCCTGAACCATTTTTGCTTCGTGGCAGGGCACATTATCCTACTGAAAGAGGCCAATGCCATCAAGGTATACTGTTTTCATGAAAGCATGTACATGGTCTGTAACATTGCTTAGGTAGGTGGTACGTGTCAAAGTAGCATCCACATGAATGGCAAGACCCAAGGTTTCACAGCAGAACGTTGCCAAAAGTACCTTTCCATAAGGCATGCTGGTGCCATATGTTCTCCAGGTAAATGACGCACACGCAACCGGCCATCCAAGTGATGTTTAAGAAAACAGGATTCATCAGACTCCTTCCTCATTCTTCTTTTCATAACATATAGAAAACAACAGTCGGAGTTTATCTTCAGTTGGTCGTAGATAAAACAAGAAGCAAGCTAATGTTAGATGGCCAATGCTGAGCTAAACGTGTTTGCTAACGAATCAGGGTGCGTTCTCAGGTGTCTGGTATATTTAGATGTGGTTGAGCCATAATCCTTTATCTTGATGTAAAGGGTTTTTGCATTGAACGCTGCTTTTGTTTGGGCTTTGTTGTATGAAATCTTTTGAAAATGAGTCTCAAGTCAAGTCTGACGTCACTGTGTGTGCAACTGGAATGTAGATACGCAATCTGATGAGCCAAAACATAAAGACCACAAACAAATAAAGAGAATAACATTGATCTCCTAACAAGGACACATGTCAAGGTTTGTGTAGATTAGATGGTAAGTGAACAATCAGTTTTTCTAGTCAAAGTGTGTGATGCAGGATTACAGCCCTGAAGGACTTTGACATGGGCCAAATTGTTATGCCTCTCTAAAACGGCAAGGCTTGTGGAGTGCTCCCGGTCAGCAGACTGTTCGTGGAGAGACTATCCACAAACCGGTGACAGGGCGCTCAAGTTTTCGTTTATGTGTGCAATTTCTCCCTTGGGAGGTGATGGCACCAGGATTGTGAGATTGCGAGAGTGATGCTCTGGGAAATGTTCTGCTAGGAAACCCTGGATCCGGATATAACATGTGGAGGTACATTTGACACAAACCACCTACCTAAGCGTTGTTGCAGACCAGGTTCAACCCTTAATGACAATGGTATTCCCTGATGGCAGTGGCCTTATTCAGTATGATAATGTTCTGCTAGGAAACCCTGGATCCGGACATAACATGTGGAGGTACATTTGACACAAACCACCTACCTAAGCGTTGTTGCAGACCAGGTTCAACCCTTAATGACAATGGTATTCCCTGATGGCAGTGGCCTTATTCAGTATGATAATGTTCCCTGCCACACTGCACACATTGTTCGGGAATGGTTTGAGTAACATAATGATGAGTTCAAGGTTTGCCCTGGCCTCCAAGTTTCCCAGATCTCAATCTGAGTAGGCGTCTGTGGGATGTGCTAGACCACCTTGTCCAATATACAGCAACTTCACCTTGCATCTTATAAGACTTAAAAGAGCTGCTGCTAATGTCTTGGTGCCATACCACAAAGACACCTCCTGTTACGAACTAGGGTGAAGTGCAGTAATGAGATATATGCAGAGCGAACGTCAACGTTTGTGGTAGTTATTAAACCAAACGTAAAATAAACATGAAAACAACGAACATCAAACTAAATACTGTGATGAAAATAAAACTGCGCATACAAGCGACTTACAAAACATCTAACAGTGGCATACAAATACTTAAATAACAACAACTTACCCCTACTGCAACGTGACATTGAAATAATGAGAAGCCCAGTGCAACCACACACATTTTGTTTTCATTCTTTAAGAATAAATCAAAAGAATAAATCTAAAATGTAAAGTGCAAGAAAGTGTCATATTCTGCTCTTTTACCTTCCTGTTGATGGTGCAGATGATGTTGTCCGCCTGTTGGTAGAAGGAAGAGACATCCAGAGCCAGCTCGAGGTCTTGGTGACAATTTTTCAAAAGTGACTGGAACCTCCGACAACTACCAAAAAGATCCAATATATAGTTCAGTGCTCTGACAAATGCCTTACACTCGGGTAAATGTTCTTCAGGTGCCGAGATAGAAGTGGAATAAATTCAAATTAGACAAAATACCTTTAGAGAACATGTAACGCTGTATTTAGGTAATAGTTAAATAGAAAAACAACATGTTTAATGGTATTACCATAATTTCCGGACTATAAACCGCAAGTTTTTTCCCACGCTTTGAACCCTGCGGCTTAAACAACGACGTGGCTAATATATGGATTTTTCCAGCTTTCACATAAAAAAAACACATTCTGTGACGTGCTCATTTTTTGGGGGCATGAAGCTTTCATTACTGTTTAGATTAAATCGAATTCAAACTTCCCCTCATTCAGATTACGGTGGTCATGTAGTCACCCTCATCATGTGATGACTGCCCTCTGCTGGTCACAGAACAGTATATACTCTCTAAAACGAGTACAGGAAACAGGACGTAGAAGTTGGCTGGAAGAAAGACGACATGCTAGCTTGTTGGTTTCTTAAAGTCCGGTTATGCGCTGCCTTCAGAAAGCAATGAATGTAAGTGCTCTGTTTATATATTTTCGTTATATTATAGTCACATTATGCCTATTTCTAGGTTTGTACAAAAAACTAATTATTTGAAGTATTGTAGCTATGCAGATAACGATAGTTGCACGTTTTCAGGTTGCTAATGGTAATTCATTAAGTCCATTATGTATTCTCTCCATTTTAGGTTCACTCCGTTTCAGTGATGTCAAGTTGATTACTATGTGGAAGTAATAAAAGGAGCAAGTGCGCTTACCTGGCTAGTTGATAAGAGTTTGGCTGTTTATTTATGTTAACACTCAAGAGGAGTAAAACACATTGAGAGAACAGTACAACCCGTGTTTTCGTTAAAGCGTATTTATTTTTGTTGTTTTGTTAAAGCCTGTGTAAAGTTCATTTGTTGCAATGTACCGGTAGGCACCTGCGGCTTATAGACCAGTGCGGCTTATTTATGTTCAAAATAATATATATTTTTTAATTCAGTGAGTGCGGCTTAAATTCAGGTGCGCTCAATAGTCCGGAAATTACGGTAGTAAAGTTAGGTGTGTTAGTTCTGTGCTATAATGAACATGTTTTAGATTAAGATTGAGAAACACTGATGACCTTCGTATTATCCTTGTGTCTTGTGCACAATAATTAATAACTGAAACACCAACTTGTTTTAATGTCTGATCTCTCGTCAACTCTATGAGGCAATACTCAATGTCCTTGAGGTCTCGCTGTTCAGTTGGTGACGTGACCTCTTGGTCCTTCAATGGACCTCCCAGGTAAATACAGTCATGCTTCCAATCTCGAAGTGTTCTCTTGAACCAAGTGTCCATCTGTGGAAAAACAAAAGTTAGTAAGAAGTCCTTGTCGTGGTTTTAGAGTGAAAAGCATCGAACGCATAAAGTTTTAGGATGTTTATTAACGTTAAAATATTGTTACAGCCAAATTGAAACTTTTGCAATTCCGGAGTTCTGTTAGCGCAAAGAAAAGGCCTGAGAAGAGAGTGATCTCCTGGGAGTCTGCCCCTTTATGGAGTTTTGGAGCCCCTCCCAGACAGGATAAATGACCTATGACCTATGTTCTACTCAGAAAAAAATGCATTAGCCCATTCTATTTTAAAACATTCCCATTGTTCCAATCAGTTAATGTTGATTTTTAACACAGAGTGATTGAGAATCTATCACAACATGCCTACTCATCCATTAGTTACATGCCCAAGCAATTTGCTGCTTGATACACACAGACATGAAATTAAAGAACTTATACTTAAGAATCTAAAATTACAGATAATATAGAATATAAGCAAATAATGTAAACAAACCACATCCTCACTCATAACTCATGCTAAAAGTTCATACTTTTACATACTGGAGAAGTTAAATGAATAGTGCTCAAATAGGCTCCTAAAACAGAGTATGTATACTGTAGTTACCACATTCTCGCACACAAGCAAAATCAAGAGAAATCAAACCAAGGCATTCATCTCATTAATACCAAGTAACCTGTACAAATATCATCATTCACCAAATTCACACAGGGCAGGGTTTGCCATCCAATCAGATTTAAATAACTTAGAATGGAGATCACATCTTTGACATCCTCGAGTGGGGCCTAGTCAGAACAACCAACAAATCAAGTTGACAGTAAGCAATATACAACAGTTACACATTAACCAAAAACGCATTTATCAATTTTTGACAAAAGGTCACAGAATCTAAGTTCTATCAGAAAACACGTTTTCAGCTACTTTCTATTAGTCATTTATTTAGATTAATGATGAGACATTCCCTTCTCTGAAATGGTTTATTGTCTTAGCAGGCTCAGACGATAGAATCTATATTGATGGATATGAAGATAAGGTTGGGTCTACATGCCTGCATGATGTACATTATTTTATGCCATAATGTAAATTATTTTAAGCCCCCATTTCTTTATGATATTACCCTTTTCTGTCCTAACAAACAAAAGCCAGTGTTGCTGACACGGGTATCAGTGAAACATTTACAATACAATTGTGCAATATAGAACATTCCACAATCATCAGGGCTGAAACTCATTGCACTAGTGCATCTACATCTTTTCCCTTTTATAACCATAACTTCACTCTCTGTTTCTGCTCTGTTCGCCATGCCGACACATTCTGTTCTGGTGACATCATGCTAAACTTTGACTGATGCATATTATCTTTCAGCCTCTTACATCATCGCACTGTGTAACTAAATCTTGGAGCAGCTTTCTGCTGGTTCCCTAGAGTCTTCACAACAATCTGACACTGGTTAGGCCTGCCTGGTTTTCATCATGGACAGATGTTTGTTATAATACAATGTAACATGTCATATTTTGTGCAGCGAAATATATACAATATAACCAATATGATAAACTTATTTTAGCATATAATGTGTTCCCTGTAAAAAGACGCAAAACACTGTGATTGTGCAATGAAACCTCTGTTTCACTGGTTTTTGGAGGGTGTTTTCAAATGTAAACAAATAAAATATTTCAGGATTCACACAAGTTGTTTTTAAAACAGTATAGAAAGACTCTGTAACAACAAAAGGGGCTTTTCAATCAGTATATTGGTATATTCAAGACTTTTGTGACATCACAGAGCACAAAAATAGGGTTCATTTGCCATTAACTAATGGAACATCATTGCGGTTTTGAGGAGACTATGATGGAGTGAATTTTAATTGAATTTTACACGTCTTGATTTTACATCTCTTGATTCATTATATTTTACCGTTTACAAAATCCAAAAAATATAAGTAAAAGATGCAGTCCAAGACTTTTGCAATTAACAAAGTAATGTTTCCAATTCCATTCTGGGCAGGATGTGTAATATAATATATATAATGTATATTCCATGAATACAGTATAACCAATATCATACCTCAGTGTGCCATGATGTTTGTAAGCAAGTGATTTTGATGACATGCATGCGGCACATACGGCAGATATGACTTAGCACACAACTACCTTGTTCTTGCCTGGGATCAGAGCTGTCCACAGTGCTTCGGCGCTTGACATTTTGGAAAAATGCACATATTGTGCAAGTTTAAGATTGCAGAATGCATTGTTCTATGTTTTCAAATCACATTAGTCAAGCAGAGCTTTATGGATTTTGATAAATGCAAAAAGAGTCTTTAGTGCCTCAGCTGTAACAAGTGTTCACCTTCAATACAAAGCATAATACCAGCCCAGATACTCATAAAGGAAAAGTTTGAACCAAGTGGAATTTAGGTGGGATGTGCAATAAATAGAAATTGAGTGGACATTCATGCAGTGATTCCACTTTTTTTGCAGAACTAATTGTCTGTGAATCCTGGCTATTAGCGTGAGCAAATATCAATTAGCAAATTGTCAGAAATTGGGAATTAAGTGAAAACATCTAATGTACATAAGAATTCCGACCCCGTTGTCATCACAAAAACAAATTGTGAAGTTCAAGGAACTCTTGGTAGGACTCTGAGATTTACAAATAAAATTGTGTTTCAAGCATAGACATTTGTAGATTATGGGAAGGATATAAAAAGCTGCAGCATGGTGACATTTTGGAACCCCTATGATTATTTCTACATCTGGTCGTCAGGTCAAACTAAGTTACCAAAAGAAGGGCCTAAGTCATGGAAATGACCAAGAACACTATGGCCACTCTACCCGAGATTGTATGTGCAGAGGAACCTGCAGCACATTATCATTCAGGCCCTCAAGTTTGTCAAGTAAGTCCTGTGTAAGTCCAAGAATCAGAGAGTGTGAGGATAAAGGTTTCCTAGGCTGACCAATATCATCTGGCTAACACATCAGTATGGCTAACATTATAGTGAAGTGTGGTGGTGGAAGCATCATGCTATGGGGATACATATCAGTGGCGTGGCAGACCTGTCCGGATATAGAGCTGGATAAACAGGGCAAAATACAGTTTTAATCACAAGAACAACCTGAAAAACACAGCCAAGACAACACAGCCACAACACAGACACATTATTGACAAAACTTGAAACCGATTGAACATCTGGAGAGATTAATATGTTTAATTCACAGATGCTTTTCCAATCTGACAAATATTGAGAGGTTCTATGAGGAAAAATGGAAGAAACTACTTAAATTCAGGTGTGCATATACAAGAAAAATCTAAGACGATTGTTGCCAAAACTTCTTCTACAAAGCATTTCATAAAAGGTCTATATACTAATGTACCTGAAATATACGCTACATGGCCAAAAGTATGTGGACAGCGCTATAAAAAAGTTATAACTTGTTTTTAATTTTGTTGCTCCCACAATTGTTCACAAAACTTGAAAAGCCATGAAAATTGTTTGCATAATGCAACCATTTGGCTACAGTCTGGAACCATGAAGACTGGAGTCTTGCCACAAGCGACGAGCGGCAACATGCTTACGGCCACTGCTTATGAAACCTAGAAGCCTGTGGGCAAAACCGCCAAACTACGCATTTATGCCCTAAAGTTGGATTGGTTTAGTAGTGCATGCACTTAACCCCCTCTCTTTTTTTCAACTCTAGCAACAGATTGCAGACTTTATTCCACATATTCTTCTGTGAAACAATTAAACTAGCTTGCAAGTCTAGTGCTTGGTTTCATTCGCAATGAAGAATTTATTGAGTTTCGAAACCAGTGTCAATTTTGTTTTCGGCAGTGTATACTCATTTGTACCAATCATAAGAAACTGACATGGTGATATATAGAATGCACTAGTTTACACCAACATGAGATAACGCAGGCTGTGTATGAATCAGCCAGCTTACCTCCGCTGGGCTGAGATGAGAAATGAAGAGAGCCAACCATGATCTCACCTCAAAGTAATTGCTCATTTTTTTTGTCTGTTCCAGTCTGTTCTTTTCCTTCAAATACCTTTTTCTAGTTGCATGCTCAGCAATCAAACATTATAGTTCACGTTCACCCTATTCAGACTATGCAATAAATTGTTGTTAATTGCTCAGCAAATCCTGATTAAAAAAAATATGAATTCAAACTGAATTGAAATGAAAGAATACAATTTTACAGCCCAAATAAGTACAGTATGTTTATTATAATTTAGCCTAATTTGTGCAGCTGGTGTGGAACAGTTTTTTTGGTAATTTGAATTGTGTTCTGTTAACACACAGAAGTGTAATGGCAATCTCATTCTTTCTACCCTACTGTGTCTGTTCTAGTCCTTGCAAGTTGGTGGGAGGAGTTGAGAAGGTTGTCAGTGTTAATTGGAAGCACCTATGGTTAGTACATAAAAGGAGAAGATATGACACCAGAAGGGTTGGCCGGTACTCTTGTTGAGATCCTGTTCCTCCATTACATTTTGCCCAGCCTATGTTTGATGGCTCTGGTTTTCTTTGGTTGTCAAGCTTTTTTCAACATATACCCACTTACTGATATACTTAGCTTATTTTCCTGGTAAATCTACCGGTAGTTAATATTTTTTTAATAACTTTCTGTTCACTGTGTGGACTTCCTTATTGTTATAGCTGTTAAGACTTGGTTTTGACCAAAAGCAAAAAAAACAACTAAAAATTCATCAATAACACAAAACATATAATTGTGATACACACCTCAAGGGAATGACAAAGGACCTCAGAGAAGCAGACAGAAAGGCACTGAAAGTGAGGCTGGCATATAAGTCTCACATTATATATGAAATGACATGAAATTAAACCGTTTCTAACACATCCTCGAAATACTCTTCTTTCAAATGCAATGATTCGCTTCAAAAGCACTGGTCACCATGCAATCATAATACGTATAGTAACTATCTATTGTATACAGAGCAGACATTAAGTCATCTAATTTCAGCTGTTTCAGACTACCACTGTGGAACTTCTTTAATTTTTAAAATAGTTCCCACTATTGACTAATATTGGGGACCCTCAAAGCACACGCAAAGAGTGAAAAAGAACCACTTCAACAACAGTAAATCCGAAAAAACACATAATCACAGGTACAACTTCAGTACAGCGGCATTATATCCAGCAACTTAATGTGCCTGATTGCTATTTTTTACCTGTGCCCCCTTAATAATGGAACTTGTGAGTCATTTATTATGTGGAAATAACCAGTTCATTTGTAACATGTTTTTTTGCTTTTCTTAATGAAAACCTGCTGATGATCTCATAGCTCAAGAGTATCAAGTGGATGATGCAACACTGAGGTAATAGTGTGTGTGCATGTGTGTCAGTATTTCTATGTGCGAGTTTTGTAGTAAAACAATAAATGTTATGTTTATGTCTTGTTGCTTTTGGTACAGCTGTGTGTTGCACAGTGGAAGGCATCCCGTGGAAACATTCTGATGTTGTTAATGGGTCAAGTCTGTAACCACATAGTCTCTAATTGCTAGTTTGTATATGAAAGGATGTAGGACACGGGTGCCTGAATTCATTGCACTGCATTGTAGCTGCTAACAGTAAGAACTAACTATATTTTGATAGGCTTGATGAAAACGTTTCTCAGAATCTTCTATAAATTAGCCAATAAATGCATAAAAATAAAAGTTATCTAGAGAATGCTTACCTGTTAGAATAATATCATCAAACTGGCAATTTGGTTAGCACACATTTCATATGAGCTAACAGTGTTAAATGCTAAAATACTGCATACCTAAAATAAAGGTTAAATGCTAAATAAAATAAATCCAGTTTTATGCATAAACGGGGGAAATCCACATACTTGTTTTTCACTCTCCACAAATAATTCTGAATGATGAAGGTTTTTTCTGATATAATTCTGAACTATAGCAGTATTTCTAAAATTCCGCACCAGGAGATACATTGTTGTCTTTTAATATGTGTGTCCTTTGATATGTCTTTTAACATTTACACTGCCGTCATTGAGTACATCTTGACCTCCATCACCACATGGTACGCTGAGACCTGTTCATTGGCTGCAATCTGCCAGCTCTACGCAACCTACACACCTCCAGGACGCTGATGGGGGCAGTAAAGATTTAGGCTGATCCCTCTCACCCTGGAAATTGGCTATTCAGAACTCTTTCCTCTGGCAGAAGTTTAAGGTCTATCAAGACCAATTTCAAGAACAAGAACAGTTTCTCCCCTACCGCAAAGGCTTCAGGAACATGCCTCCGGAACTAAACTGACTAAAGCCTGCTCCCCACATTCACTCAGAACTCTCACTGGACATTGGTACTGAATAATTATATATTAACAAATTACATATTTTTGTATTATATTGCAGTCTATTGTTTATATATGTTTATTACATGTGTATTAATTGTTGCAGTAACAGGCAAGAACAAATTACTTGTTTGTTGTAAACTTATCTGGCAATAAAACTCATTTTGATTCCAATTCTATTGATTGTTCTTTAAAAATGTTGTCCTTCAATATGTTTGTCCTTTAATATGTTTGTCCTTTAATATGGTTGTCCTTTTAATATGGTGTCCTTTAATATGGTTGTCCTTTTTTATGTTTGTCTTTTAATATGGTGGTTGATGTTCAATAGAACTGTTAGACTTGTCTCAACAATGTTCCTATTAGCAATGACATTGCAGGATAGCCAGGTTGACAATTTTTCTGGCTTTGTAAAGTCAGCCTGACGGAAACCACATGTTTTGGTCCAATTGGGTTCTAAATCTACAAGATGAGCTTTTCAAAATCTGGTTGGCACAAATTTTTCAAGATTCTCAGAAGCTCGCAACTGTTTTTAGATGCCTGATTCTGATAAGTCTAAATCTCCATGTTTGCTTACAAGCAGCAAAAGTGGATGATCTGTTTCTACACTGAAATTCAGACTTAAATTAGCTTAGCATGGAAGAAATGCACAATTTCAATGGCACATTAAAACCATGTTAATTGAGCATATATAGGTAAATGGACCAGCAGTTATGTCCAGTAGTGGACATATAGTTGTTGCTCCTTTTCTGTTACAAAAGTGTGACAGAATTATATTTAAAAAATATGTTTGATTTGATTCTACTTGAGTCTACTTGTACAATACAGGTTGAGCATGTATTAATGTTACGCCATTGATCATGTCGCAGTTCCTTATGAGATTTTTGACTTTTTTTAACTGTATGCTGAAATTATAGCATACCTTCATATCGCCATATCTCCAGGAACGTCTACAAGGCAAAAAAATAAACATCTAAGATTACCTCAGACTGAGAGTTGGACCCCTTCTCCAAATTCTCCTTTATCTTCATAAATGGCAGATTTGGGTGAACACAGTTGTTCCTTTCTGTGTTAGTTTCTAACGTGGATTTTTCCGGGTTGGACAGGTCAGAGTCACACAGTGACACATCTCGGGCCATCTTTGCATTTCGACATATAACAATCTTCCTGATTGACCTAGAGGACGCAGTGGGAGACAGTGAATTCCTGTCTTCCTCCACTCTCTCATCTTGTATTTCCTCTGCTGTTGAAGTGTCATCCCGGTCCCCAACTTGTTGAAATTCAGATTTTCCCGTGTCTGACTGGGACTGGCCCCTGAAAATATACACTTGTAAGTTGTTCTGTGGCTCCAACTTGCTCAGAGCAGCAGACTTGTGCCGATTGACATCCACAAACTCCTGAGATTTGGCTTCAGACGGTACTGACAGCCTGGTCCCAATTGTGAATGGTTGAATTTTCCTCACAACACCCTCAGACATGGTTCTTGATATCTCTGCTCCAAAGTCTAGATTGGCACATTGTAAAAAGAATCACAACGTTCTCTCAGTGACGACTGCAATGTCCAGAATCAGAAGTTCAGAATGTAAAAAAAACACAGATTTAAAAAAAAAAATACAGATCCACAATGCTTGTTCCAAAGACGCCAGCTGAGCTACAGTGCCTGTGTCATCTCAGTAGAAACCAATGTGAGAATCTAAGGTAGGATTAGTGTCTCCGCAGTGCAACAACCAATCAGATAAAGAGAATAGGCCAAGTTAAAAGAGAGAAAGGACTGTGCAAAAAGGGAAAGTGTCTGGCATTCTGCCTGGTAGCGCACTGAGAAGAAAAAAAGGAAGAGAATGGAGGGAAATAGAGGGGGGAGTTTCATTAAAGAGCAGTGAGGTCATCGCATTCTGTCATGGGCTGGGCAGAGTCACAGTGACTGACGGTTGTAAACTTGGCCTGTAAAAACTTCCTACCCAAACAAAGAAGCTCCATGCCTAGATGAGTACGTAGGCATAATACAGGAGTAACAGCTCCGTCTTTTCTCTCTACTTCTGCCCCTGCCTGTTCAGTGACAGCTGAACAATGAGGTATTGCTTTTAACAAGAACAACAAACATGCACCACCTTTGGACTACACGTCGTTTTTCTCTCACTTTAAAACTGGTAGAAAATGTCTTTTTCAAAAAATAAAACAGTGTTTGCTTGCTCTCAATTGTACATCAATAATGAATTATCTGTGCTAACAGTTTTGTATATTTTTAATAACTATCCACATATTTCCGTTTATTTCTAGTAACATGGTAATAGTCCAAACCAGTATGAACTTAGGAAACACATTGCGCTTACTTAGGCCGCAGGCTTTCACTTGATTAGAACCAGGTTGTCCGAACTATGAGCCAAAATACAACAGGCTACTGTAAAATCTTTCAATGGTGTTTTGTAGAAAAATCATTTTTGCTCAAAAATTTTGGTGTGTAATTCTTTTTTGGTGGAACTCTGTTCAGGTTTTTGGGGCTTTTATAAGATGTAGGAAAATGTCTGTTGAATAATTAACTACAACATGTCTACAAATAAACCCTTAGAAGGATGTGTGGTTAGAGAGAACTACCATTTACTTAATTCTTGAGCTGATAATGTGAAAACTCACTGTACTCATGGGCAAGCCACTTCAACATGTAATTGCTCCTGTAAGGCACTATAGGGTAGTACATTATTTAACCAGCTGTTTTATTCATTAAAATGTTACTCCCTTTTTTCAAGGCTCAACGGAAGACAATAGAGTTTGGGTTAGAAAAGACCATCTCATGTACTGATGCAAGACAACCTCAAATTCCTGTGGCTATAGTTCATTGACGGACCATGTCCTGACAGCTCTTCTACTGATAGCATTAAGAAATGACTCAGACACATATATCTGCGTTTTCTTGACAAACGTTTGCAGTCATCGGG
Source organism: Dallia pectoralis (assembly GCA_029465975.1). Classification (NCBI taxonomy): domain Eukaryota; kingdom Metazoa; phylum Chordata; class Actinopteri; order Esociformes; family Umbridae; genus Dallia; species Dallia pectoralis. The sequence goes on along the minus strand of CM055741.1, from coordinate 17,843,179 downwards.
GAAAGGAAATGTTGCTTTGGCAGTGATGCTCGATGTGAAAAGGCGTAAATAATTCTCTCACAAGAACACACTCTATTTTTATTACATGTGAACACCAGTCTGCATAGGCAAGTTGGCTTAAACTAGCAGTTTGTTATGTATCACTACGCTAAGACAAATAACATCCTGTTCATTAGCCTTTGGTCAAAAAATAACCCTAAGCACAAAGCCATAACAATGCAGGATGGCCCAGACACAGCTTGAATTTGAACCCAATCAAACATCTCTGAAAATGTCCTAAAAATGGCTCCTCAGCGACATTCCCCATCCAATCAGACAGTGTTTGAGAGAATCAGCAGGGAATAATGGGAGAAATGTGATATTGTGTTGTATGTGAAGTGTGAAGGAGTTTAAGTACCTCAGGGTCTTGTTCGGTGTGAGGGGACAATGGAGCGGGAGATTGGCCAGAGAATTGGAGCAGCGGGGGCGGTGTTGCATTCACTTAACCGCACCGTTGTGACGAAAAGAGAGCGGAGCCAGACGGCAGAGCTCTCGATCCACCAGTCAATCTTCGTTCCTACCCTCACCTATGGTCGTGAAGGATGGGTGATGACCAAAAGAACGAGATTGTGTGTACATGCAGTTCGAAAGGGGCTTTCTCAGGAAGGTGGCTGGCCTCTTCTTTATCCGTGAAGAACACGGAGTTGAAAGGAGCCAGGTGCATTTGAGGTGCATTTCCATTTTTAAGTCAACACGCCCTTTTAGGGACAACATTTTAATTTCAAAATTTGAGTCAGACCTAAAAGTAAATCTTTCCTTAATTATTTGCAATGTGGGGGCACTATAAAGCTTATTACTGGGGGCACTGTTGAGCTTATTACTGGGGGCATTGTTAAGGTTATTACTGGGGGCACTGTTGAGCTTATTACTGGGGGCACTGTTGAGCTTATTACTGGGGGCACGGTTGAGCTTATTACTCGGGGCACTGCTGAGCTTATTACTGGGGGCACGTTGAGCTTGTTACTGGGGGCACTGTTGAGCTTATTACTGGGGGCACTGTTGAGGTTATTACTGGGGGCACTGTTGAGCTTATTACTGGGGGCACTGTTGAGCTTATTACTGGGGGCACTGTTGAGCTTATTACTGGGGGCACTGTTGAGCTTATTACTGGGGGCACTGTTAAGGTTATTACTGGGGGCACTGTTGAGCTTATTACTGGGGGCACTGTTGAGCTTATTACTGGGGGCACTGTTGAGCTTATTACTGGGGGCACTGTTGAGCTTATTACTGGGGGCACTGTTACGCTTATTACTGGGGGCACTGTTAAGCTTATTACTGGGGGCACTGTTGAGCTTATTACTGGGGGCACTGTTGAGCTTATTACTGGGGGCACTGTTGAACTTATTACTGGGGGCACTGTTGAACTTATTACTGGGGGCACTGTTGAGCTTATTACTGGGGGCACTGTTAAGGTTATTACTGGGGGCACTGTTGAGCTTATTACTCGGGGCACTGTTAAGCTTATTACTGGGGGCACTGTTAAGGTTATTGCACTTCAATAATGTGCACTGTACATCTTTGAAAATGAAATGTCAAAGCACAATTCTATTCCATTCCATAGTAACAATTTGGCTTAGAGCAATATGATTGAATAACATTATTTTTTATTAGAGGCAAGACCCTTTTGGTTTTGTTGGCCTGTGGCGAGTTTCGCCTGATGCCCACATTTTATGAACCTGCTCACACATACTCATTAAGATACCAGAATTCAATAGGTAACTGTCTCATCTGGCAACTCAAGATGGGGAAGAGACTATGCTGGGAAAAATCCAAATTGACTAATTATTTGAATGAACAAGTTGAAAAGGCTTTTTCTTAAAATCCAGAGAAGTTTCACAGGTGTCAACGTCAGTCAAACCAGACATTGTCAAACCAAAGTCAAGTAAAACACCACTAGACACTATCCGGTCTGCTGGAAGAGTTGTGTCTGTCATAAATAAAAGGTCAAATTATTGTTCTGATTTAGTGTGTCCTCTGTATGTGCTTTTACTACCTTTTGCTGTAAAGATATCGGTGCACCATCTGTCTCATGTCAAAGGACCTCTAAAGCTATGAGAAACCAGAAGCTACAGTAGCACTATCACCAGTTTGTCAGTCTGCCTTATAGCAGGCATGATATTACTAACATTGTTTTGATAACTGGGGAAATCTTTGAAGCTTGTACTTTCTCTGCTACGTCTCTAAAAATAAGAGGCAGTTCACGTTCAAGGCAATGTTTGATAAACATTGTTGTGAAAACACAAGATTTTCTTTACACTATTGATATGGATGAATTTAGACAATTGTCACGAAACGGGAGGTGTCCTGCAGGAAAGCCATGTGCAGAGCCAGGTTATTCTGTTCCAAAACAAGTTTATTTTACACTTACATAAAACAAACCGAGAACGGCGAAAAACAAACATGTTGAAATGAAAATGCACATTTACAGCGACTTATAACATACATCAAAAAACAACAGCACTTCTTCAAACAACTACACCACTCACCTCTATATAACATTGACTTTGGAAAACAATAACCAACAAAGTGACAAGCAAACGCTCAACTTAGATACTTAGATTCTAGCTACTTAGAAAACGGATATAGGAATGCAGAGAAATCTGTTGTGTAATAAGTAGGGATGTCTTGATCAGGTTTTTTGGCCCTCGAGTCCGAGTAATTTGAGTATCTACCGACACTGAGTCCCGATCCGATACTTCTATAATATATAAAAAGAAAGAATAAAGAAGAGCGAAAAAACAGATCCAGGATGTTCCTCATTTTTTATTTAATTACCTCCAGACCGCAGACATACTCGCGCTTTCCGCTTCAAGCTGCTTCCGTGTTCTACTTTGCCAGCATTAAACCAATAGCGTCTCTGCAACAAAGTGATGTCATGCCGCACGCGTTGCTGTTTCTGTGTGGAGTCAAAACGGTCTAACTTTGCCCCACCGCATAAATATAGATGTGTGAAAATAATGAGAATATATATACATATATATCCGAGTCCTGATTGGGAGGTAACGTCCGATTCCGATCACTTAGCTAGCTAGCTATATCAAGGATGCCAAGGCTATACACTGCTCAAAAAAATAAAGGGAACACTTAAACAACAGAACATAATATAAATGTGATATAAATGTGGTTAGAGTACGTCAGGGGGAATAACGTGGAGGGGGATATAAATGTGGTTAGAGTACGTCAGGGGATATAACGTGGAGGGGGATATAAATGTGGTTAGAGTACGTCAGGGGATATAACGTGGAGGGGGATATAAATGCGGTTAGAGTACGTCAGGTGCTATAACGTGGAGGGGGATATAAATGTGGTTGGAGTACGTCAGGGGATATAACGTGGAGGGGGATATTAATGCGGTTAGAGTACGTCAGGGTGATATAACGTGGAGGGGGATATAAATGTGGTTAGAGTACGTCAGGGTGATATAACGTGGAGGGGGATATTAATGCGGTTAGAGTACGTCAGGGTGATATAACGTGGAGGGGGATATAAATGTGGTTAGAGTACGTCAGGGTGATATAACGTGGAGGGGGATATAAATGTGGTTAGAGTACGTCAGGGTGATATAACGTCGAGGGGGATATAAATGTGGTTAGAGTACGTCAGGGTGATATAACGTGGAGGGGGATATAAATGCGGTTAGAGATAATGATAAAGCTGAAGTCATATGCAGGACATTTGCAGCTCTTCACAAGTGCAATCATTTATGTGAGGACCCCAAGAGAAGAAGAAAGGAAATGATAAAGGAGCACAGGGATATATTGAGAAAGAGAGTAGAGGGGGGTGACACCATGGATGCAGAGTTTAATATGTATAAATTGTCTAAAACTTTGGAAGGGTGTGGTAGCACTGCTCCAGGGGAAGATAGGGTGTGTTATATAATGGTTAGGAAAGACGCTGAAAATGTGATGAAGGCGGTACTAAAACTGTATAATATGATTTGGAGGAGTGGAAAAGATCCAGCAAAAAAAACAAGCTATAGGCCTATAGCGCTTTCGTCAATCCTGTGTAAGCTAATGGAGAAAATGATTGTGAATAGGCTGATGTATTGTTTGGACAGTAGGGTTAGTGATTGAAGCACAGAGTGGGTTCAGGAGAGGCCGGTCAACTGCTGATGCCTTGGTCACGTTAGTATAGAGATAGCAAATACGTTGTTGAGGAAGTGAGTTATGTGTGTGACATATTGTGATGTGGTGATGGCATATGATACAATGTGGAGGAAGGGCTTCTGATTAATTTAGATTAAATAGGTATTGGGGGTTGGCTATACAACTGGATTAAGATGTACCAGACAACGCCTCAGGGTAGTCTGGTGAGTTCAGTTTTGTTCACTAGAATGATTGATGATATATTTAGAGACGTAGGACAGGGAATAGGATTAGCCTTGTGTGCAGATGATGGGGCAATCTGGAAAAGATAACGAAATGTGAAATATGTGATGAAGTAGTTGCAGTGTCCGGTAAAGTTTGTGGAGGAATGGTCGAAGAAATGGGGGTTTCGGATGTCACTAAGTAAGTCGTGCTTCATTGCCTGTTCAAAAAGGGTATATGGACAGTGAATAGGCAGGGTGATGCTGTGTGTGTATCAGGCATTGATAAAGTCTGTAGTGGATTATGGGAGTTTTGTATAGGAGTCAGCAGCCAAGACACAGTTTTTAGATCTAGGCACATACGCATAGAAGCATTTAGCACAATGCCAACAGCTGCGGTGCAGGTGAAGACAGGTGAGATGACATTGGCATTGTGGTGAGATAAGCTAGCTTTAGCATATTGGGTGAGGCTGAAGGGGAGTCCTACGGGACATCCTGCTATTGAGGTCGTGGGGAAATGCTGGGAGAGAGAGGAATGTAAGATGAAAGCGCATGGGTGGGTGTTAGAGAAGAAATATGGGGTGTGCAATTAATATGGGAAGTCTAGTACTGGATCCATATTCCTTAGGCCCTGTATAAGAAGTGTCTTAGACTCACCGCCGTGGGGAGACAGCTGTTCTTGTGGCGGGATGTTTTGGTCTTTATAGACCGTAGCCATCTGCCAGACGGGAGAGCTCTGAATAGTCCGTTACCTGGAGGAGAGGGGTCTGCCTCAATCTTTGCTGTCCGCCTCAGTGACCTGGCTTTGAACAGTTTAATCCGACAATTATAAAAACAATATAATCAAGCTAAACGATTATTGTGCCTTTCTACATTCAGTTTTGTCTTTTTTTTAAACCACGGCATCTTCACAACTGTGCGCTTTCGCCCCTCCCTAAAATGCAGAACTCACTCCCCCCCAAAGGCAATTTTAGTTCAGCACAAGTCAAGATGACAAAAAGAGAGCTAAAAAGCTTAAGGTGACAGATTTAACAAACTGGTAAACACTTTGGACAACCGTTACGCTATGCCAACGCGACCCATTTTACCAGAGTTGTCCTGCATGCCCTGTATGAAGTGCTCTGAGAAAGTTTCAAATGATGTGTCTAGCCGAATACATCAACGCCGATTTCAATTTGAAGACTATGTTTTCCCTTGCTGGGCTCTACTAGCTGTCTTGAGTTCAATGATCTAAGAGCCCTGCTTAGTTAATAATCTTCAAACATTGATGTGTTCTGTTCTCTTGGTCTTGGTTAACATTCTAGCAGCAGCATTCTGAATGAGCTGCACCTGTTTTACAGTCTTTTTGGGGAGTCCATTTAAGAGCCCATTACAGTAGTCAACCATACTGGAGATAAATGCATGGATAAGCCTCTCTTTGTTTATATTTTACACCAGGCCCTTGATTCTGGCTATATTTCAAGATGATAGAATGCTGTTTTGGTGACCACTTTGATATTATTTGTCTTATTATTTGTCTTAAATAAAGGTATAATACAAATCGTGATGTGCGCCTTGGTTTTATAGCACTGTGCCATAAGGACCCTGATTTTGTCATTGTGTCATTCATCAGCAGGCCTTAGCAGGGAAAGTCGTGCACTTTTCTCACGTTATGTTATTGGTGGTCAAACTGTTAACTACGATATGAGTGCAAAAGCACTTTAGCATCGCTTATTCAAGGTGTTGCTGGATGAGCTCGATGCGGCATACGGAGACCTACTGCATGCTGATGTGCGGTGGTTGAGCCGCGGGAACGTGCTGCTGTGGTTTATTGACTTACTGCCTGAGATAAAGACATTTCTGTCTGCAAGAAACGAGGAGCACAAGGAACTGTCAGATGATGCGTGGCTGTGTGACCTGGGGTTTCTGACAGACTTGACCGTAAAGCTGAATGCTCTTAACAACGAGCTCCAGGGAAAAGACTGACACCTGCCTCACATGATCAGCGCAGTAAATGCGTTTAAGTCTAAGCTCATTGTTTGGATCACACATCCTAAAAACGGGAGGCTAACACACTTTACAAACCTGGAAAAAATGTCACAGAGCTTTAACGACAGGGATGTTTTTCACCCTGTGAAAACTGCTCATCTGGACAAAGTTGCAACAGACTTCAATATGCGTTTTGGTGAGTTAAACGAAATGGAATGTATTGTTGCGTTTGTCTCCAACCCATTCATGCTCATTGACATAGAACAGGTTGCAGCCAAATTACAGCAAGTACTTTCTTTGTCAAGTGAAGTTGACATGGAGATGGTTGATATGCAAAATGACATTCAGCTGAAAGCCAGATCAAGGGACAGTGACTTTTGGGGACTTGTCAACAGAGAGAAATTTCCCTCCTCACTGCATGTGCACTAGAAGTGAGTGCCTACTTTGGATCAACTTACCTCTGTGAAATGGCATTTTCACAGATGAAAATAATCAAATCAAAATACAGGAGCCGCCTTACTGACAGACACCTCACAGACTGCCTCAAATTGGCTGTCTCTAGCTATGAGCCAGACTTCAGAGGACTCACACACAATGTTCAGTCACAGCCATCACACTGAGTTGAGTAATATTACTGCAGAAGTTTTGCCTTCGGGTGGAATTGTGAAAAGTGATGTTGCATAAGATGGGACAAAACTGCACTTAGCTTAATTGAGATTGTTGAGAATGTACAGTTCATTGTTGTTTAGTACAGTTCATTTATAAAATGTTAAGGGTAGTACCTTCAGAAACTTCAGTGAAGCACTATACTGCTGACAATGGCATTTGATATTATATATGTATGTATATGATATGATCATATGATAGTTGCATCACGTTTAAAGTAAAAAAAAGAAAAGCACATTTAATGTATATTAACTTCAAATACAATTGAAATACTAAATAAAAGGCCTCAAGTTTGAAGTACAATCTGGGCTGTCGTTTTCTATCTATTCTTCGAAAGGTAGATCTTACCTCTCATTACGGCCGAGGTCAGGGATCTTCAGCTGGAAAAGGTTGGTGACCACTGAGTTAGAGCGTCAAACTAAGGCTGCAACGATGGAAACTCTATAGTGAGTGTACAGCTTTTAGAACATTAATGGTTTTGTGTTGAGTTATTTTGAGGGAACAGCAAATGTACACTGTTATACAAGCTGTTTACTCACTACTTTACATTGTACATGGCGACAATGTAACTTCGCCCATCTAAATAAGACCTGAACCAATTAAGGACTGTCCCGGAGAGTCCTACTCAATGCAGAGAGTTATTCACTATTTGCTGCAGATCCATTATTATGGAGTTACATTTACTTTAATAAAAGTCTGATGGTGGTGCCAAGACAGCTTTAAGATGTTTAAAACTCTCTTCTACTGTTTTTGGGTCAATTCTATTAAATTGTGACATAACAGACAATTTGTTTCTTGGTGGTTATAGTAGCGATACAGAGATATTGTTTGACTGTGTAGTTATGATGTTCCGTCCGATACTTTTTTTCTCTAAAGAAACTAGCAATTTCATTACATTTCGCAATGGACAAGAGTTCAGGTGCTATCGGCTTTACGGGGTTGGTTAGCTTGTCGACTATGGCAAACAGATGTTGATGTTCTTGTTAATCATTCCCGATAAATGTTGCAGTCTAGATCACTGTTTTATGATGATGGGTTCATTTGGAAAAGAGAAAGAAAGATATAGCATGCCATTAGGAAAGTACAAGGAGCAATTGATGTGGAGTGGGGATATGATTGGGGGTGTAAGTTCACAGTGGTAAAAAACAAAACTGTCTTTTTCACCAGAATTAAGGATGAAGTGAGAATGTAGGAGAATGAATTAGCTAGGGTTGGTACATTAACATCTTTGGGAGTTATTTTTGATTCACGGTAAACATGGACACAGCATATCAAGAAAATAGAAGTAAAACGCAAAAAAGTAATACATGTGAAGAGATGTTTGACTGGTAGGGAGTGGGGCAAGTTGTTCAGCACTGAGAAGAATGTATGTGGCCTTGATTCGATCTGTGTTGGATTATAGCAGTGTAGCATATGGATCAGCAGCCAGGTCTCTTTTGAGGGAACTGGATGTGATACAGGCACAGGCATTGAGAGTGTGCAGTGAGGCTTAAAGTGCTGTTGGAATAAAGAAGAATGCAGTTGATGGGTAACTATTGGACTAAGTAGTATATCCAAACCATAGACTGTATAAAGATATGGATGTAGTAGCCTTGACGTCACCCGTAGGGTTCTGAAGACCGTTTTTGAAGCCAAAAGTGGGCGTAGCCGACCGTCGCCATCTTGGCAGCGCGTCACTCCCGGATAAACGAAAATGGTCAAAGAGGCGGTACGTGGATGGAGCTGAGGAGCCTAGATGCTGTTTACTGAGTAATTATAGGCTAATTTCTTACACATATCTTTGAGGACATGTCAAAAATACTTCCAATTATAGTCAGTGTTAATAAATGTTACGCTATTAATGAAAATGCAGGCATCCGGTAATGCGGGAATCCACTGGACACACCCTTAATTATGCAGAACTTTAAATATTAATCAACTAAACGGATGAGTTATAAAAAAATTAACCCCCCTCACAGTTGTTATGAAGGGCAAAATTAGCTGTATAGACCAAATCCAAATAGAGAACCAGGCTGTAAACATGTTTTTTTCTGCTGTAAGGTTGATCATTTTAACATGGGGGAGATACAGATTTGACTCACTTCTGCAGCCAGCCTCAAGCGGACAGTCAATGAATTGCAGTTTAACTCAATTCCTTATTGGTTTCAGGAGAGAGACCGGAAGGTTGCCACTTGATCCAAACGTGGCTCCATGGATGCTGCTGTGGCCTGATATTGACTGGTATTTGTTAGAGATAAGAGTGAAGAAAAGGTGAGATTGCTTGAAGGAGTGCATTCAAATATCATGTAATGAAAGAGTATAGTGCCTTTGCACAGGTTAATATGGATGGTGCTGAGCAACCTGAGACAGGAGTAATAGGATGTGGGGTGGCAGTACCAACGAAAGGAATTGCTATCAACACAAGAACATTCAACCCATCCCTTACGATGGGTGGAAAACACTAGACAAGAAAAGCTATTCATATTCTCCTCAGTCCTACCCAGCTTAACGTTGTTTCATTCAAACAGCTTTCAAAATGTTTTATTCAAAGTCCTTCAGTCAGTCACAAGAATAACAATTCAGGGAGGTCAGGTAACATTTCTTTGGGTTACAGCACATGTAGGGGTGAAGAGGAATGAGCGGGTGGATGAGTTGGCAAAGAGGGCCTTAAAGAAAGGAAATGTAGAAATGCAAGTTACTATCAGTAAAGCAGAGGTTAAGCGTATAATCTGGGAGAAAACAAACCATATGTGGCAAGAAAGGTTGGATAGAGAGGAGAAAGAGAGACACCTATATCAAATTCAAAAGAGTGTGAAAGTTAAACAAAATGTTAAAATAATAGGGAAACTCCAGACAGAGTTGGGTGAGGGATGTCAGGAAGAGGAGTCAGTGGACCATGCAGTTGTGAGATGTAGGAGATATGGGGCACAGAGAGATATGATGAGAAATTGACTGAGGGAATTAGGAGTGGATGAATTCATTTAAAAGGATTTCTGAGCATGGGTGAGAGAGCACAGGTTTGGGTACCGTTAGCTTTCTTGTTCGGTTACAGGTATCTTTATTAGATATGGGGATAAGCAGTAATAAGCTGCCAGTTTAGCTCACAAAGAAAGGGTTTATTTGTTTGTGTTACCTCAGCTCAAAAATATCCCAATCTTCGGTGAGCTGTAGCTGAGCTCTCTTTTGTGTGCACAATCAATAAATCAATCAAATGTATTAATAAACACTAAGTGCTTTTACAAACACCCAACTTAAACCCGGCAGAGCACACATAAACAAGTTCATACACAGTACACTGGCTAGGAAAAACTCCCTGATGGGTCGAATTTAGAAAGAAACCTAGAGGAACCCGGGGGTTGCCAGTTCTCTTCTGGCTGTGCTGGGTGAACTTAGAATAGTTTAGTTGAATATTTTCAAATGCAGAGTCTTATAAAATAGAATAGTCGATGTCTAATACAGGGCACACTGTCAGCTTGGAGTGGGGTGTGTCTTCCTAAACATTAGACTCTGCGAACTGTTAATACTATTTAATTATGTAAACAATGTATTACGCATTAACATAATATCAATTCAGTGATTTGTCACTCACAAATAGCTATTTAGTTCGTATTATGTTATGCCTGTATCACTTACAATAAAACACTTGATCCCAATGAAACACTCGTCCTGCTACCATTTTTTTAATTAAATATCCATAGGAAGCCAGAGACGCATCATACATATTAGGAAAACTGGACATCGCATTCGTGTCTCTATTTTGTGTTTTAAAGCTAGCTGGTAGAAACCATAGATATATACATGGCATGGGTAGAAACGATGATTGACTTCCTGGTTCAGAGAACATCTATCCTGCCATTGGTTATCGCCAAACTCTGTCACCACTTGCCATAGATATACACACTAGATGTCGCATTCGTTACCATTGTTCATTGGTACGAATACGTCAATAGGGCCGCCATCTTGCTTCAGGGGAGCCAATCCTTTTAAACGCACCAACGTCAATGAAGGCACCGTAAATAGTCCGAATCTAATGCGATTTTCTAGTTTTTTAGCACCTGACCGTTATTGTTCCATTGAAGAGTTGAAGTAGGAGAAAAATTTAAGCAGTTTGAGGATAGTATGGCGTGTGGAAAAATCTAACTTTGACTCTGAGGCTGTCCTTGTCATTTACAAAGCTAACTGGTGACATCCTTTTAGGACTGTCAGCTGAGACTTTTTCTGGACTCCGATTCCTGAGCCTCATTATCCACCATAGATATATACACTACATCACCACTACATATTTATCCACAAAGACAATACTTACTGTAGCAAAGAAAATATGTAAAAACATCTATAAGGAGAGAAGGCAGCTATAATCTGGAAATTCAATCTTTATTTTTTTATTTAACCTTTATTTAACCAGGTGAGCACGTAGAGAACACATTCTCAATTGAATATATAGAAATATATTCTGTTCATTGTTGGTTTTCTAACTGTCTGAAACTAACTATCACTAGCATTCGTGTACTGTAACTAACTAGCATGGATTGGCTAAGTTTACGTTACATGCGGTTGTCGACCAAGGACTGAAACATGTAATATAATGTAATTTCGTAACCAGAAATATAATTCAATATCATAAAATCATTCTTAGCTGTGAATAGTTATCCCTTGCTGTTTTTCTTTTTCATTTCTTTCATTGGAACACCCAAAGGCAGCACAAAAGTCTGGCATAGTCCATTCGGTGCACAGTTGGGAGATGGAAAAGTTTTGAGAGAACCCAGAGGTAAGATGGCGGCGGTTTTGACGTATGCTTAGAACCCAAATGCGACATCTAGTGTATATATCTGTTACGCACTCCCCCCCCTTTAGAGAGGAGACCGTAACACGCCGTCACACGTGAGCGTGCCACGAGAGTGGTGAGGTGATGTGTGGGTGCACAAGTAGGACAAACACAAAGCAGTACCGTTTAAACCAGGTTTATTTAACCTATAATACGGTAAGGTGGGAAAAGGGGCTGAGCGGAACCAAAGCAAAGAAATTAACTAATCAAAAAGACCCCTAACCTATCTAGACTACACATAAGCAACTAAGCTCTCTACCATAAGTACAGGGGGTGGTCCGCCCAGGTCTTACCTAGGGTATATAGACAGAGGTTATCTACGGGTAGTATGTAAACCCCAGGGCCTCTTACCTAAACACTCCCAGTGTGCTGTCCCCTTTCCCCTGGGACAACTGAAGAAAAGAAATCAACAGAAATTTACTAAACACAGGACAGGATACGAAAATGAACAATGAAACATACACGACCAAATACACACACAGGTAACAGTGTTACATACCCACATAAGCCAGCCCAAACAGCTCTTAAACAAAACCAACAGGATATGTCACTGTCAAAAGGTCTAGCAAAAAGTGTATAACTGTGTATGCGTCCAAAAAAAAGTGTGTCAATCTGTGAGTGTCAAAATGTATGTCATAAATCTCACAACAGAGCTCTCCTTTCTCTCCTTTCTCTCCTTCCTCTCCTTTCTCTCCTTTCTCTCCTCTCCTCTCCTTTCTCTCCTCTCCTTCCAACCTCTCTCCCATCTCTCCCCGCAAGAACGATCTGCTGGCCACCTATAAGCAGGGTTATTCTCCCTCCTATTGGCTGATTGTTGCAGGTTGATTAGTGCCTACAGGTGGATGCAGGCATTGGAGATTACTTCACTGTGGGCTAATCAGAACACCTGTGGGAACACCAATTAGCACACACACACACACCAACCACCACAAGCAGGCTGATGCACGTAACAATATCTATGACCACTTGCACGCTGGCAATTAGCATAAAGTTGAACATCTCTCAACATAGAAATGTGTCTCTGATCGTAGCTCCACCCACAATCGTCTACCGCGGTAAAGATAGTTTTATATTCACACATTCGTAAGCTCCGGGGCACCGCATAGCTGTCTGTCTTCGGGCCGACTGCCGAGTCGGAAAAATGGATAGAAAATAGTGTAGCGCTCGGTAAACAGAGTAGTTAGGGACCAACGTAAAAGTGCAACACCCAGAGTCGCACTAACTATAACATAGATTACAGATCGTTTTTTTTATAGCTTTTTCAAATGTTTAAAAACGTATCCCAAAATGCATCAATACACTGTCCATAGTGCCATCTAATAACCATAAGAAATAACTTTCATCAAATATCAATCGTTGATTTATTTGGAATAAATGAAAGCTGAAAATGCTTCTTTTCTGAAATAGCTTTTTCAAATTTTGAGATATATTCACCAAAATGCATCAGTACACTCGTCAATGTATATTCTAAGAGCCGCAAGAAATTATCTTTAGCAAATATCAATCGTTGATTTATTTGGAATAAATTAAAGCTAAAAATGCACTCTTTCTGAAATAGCTTTTTCAAATTTTGAGATATATTCACCAAAATGCATCAGTACACTCGTCAATGTATATTCTAAAAGCCGCAAGAAATGATTTTTAGCAAATATCAATCGTTGATTTATTTTGAATAAAGTAAAGCTAAAAATGCACTCTTTCTAAAATAGCTTTTTCAAATTTTGAGATATATTCACCAAAATGTATCAGTACACTCGTCAATATATATTCTATGAGCCGCAAGAAATGATTTTCATCAAAAATCAATCGTTGATTTATTTGGAATAAAGTAAAGCTGAAAAAGCACTCTTTCTGAAATAGCTTTTTCAATTTTTTTGATATATTCACCACAATGCATCAGCACACTCAACAATATATATTCTAAGAGCCGCAAGAAATTATCTTTAGCAAATATCAATCGTTGATTTATTTGGAATAAATTAAAGCTAAAAATGCACTCTTTCTGAAATAGCTTTTTCAAATTTTGAGATATATTCACCAAAATGCATCAGTACACTCGTCAATGTATATTCTAAAAGCCGCAAGAAATGATTTTTAGCAAATATCAATCGTTGATTTATTTTGAATAAAGTAAAGCTAAAAATGCACTCTTTCTAAAATAGCTTTTTCAAATTTTGAGATATATTCACCAAAATGTATCAGTACACTCGTCAATATATATTCTATGAGCCGCAAGAAATGATTTTCATCAAAAATCAATCGTTGATTTATTTGGAATAAAGTAAAGCTGAAAAAGCACTCTTTCTGAAATAGCTTTTTCAATTTTTTTGATATATTCACCACAATGCATCAGCACACTCAACAATATATATTCTAAGAGCCGCAAGAAATGATTTTCAACAAATGTCAATCGTTGATTTATTTTGAATAAATTAAAGCTGAAAATGCGGTCTTTCTGAAATAGCTTTTTCAAATTTTGAGATATGTTTCCCAAAATGCATCAGTACATTCTTCAATCTATATTCTAAGAGCCGCAAGAAATGATTTTCATCAAATTCAAAAAATGTATTTTTGTAGGAATAAAAGTAAAGCTGTAAATGCTCTCTTTTTGGTTAAGACAGCTTCCTCTCCTTTCGTCCCAGCATGAACCACCTCCAATCTAAAGTAAAGTCTGTGATAAGTTTCCTATTCCGCAATAGTGCCTCCACTTATGCTGCCCAACTTGCTTTGGTAAAAATGACAATTGTAGCAATTCTCGACTTTGGTAAAGTCATCTACAGAACAGCCTCAAACTCTATACTGCAAAAACTTGATGATGTCTACATTAGTGCCAAACGTTTTGTTACCAGAGCCCTTTATAACATCCACCACTGCACTCTTTATGCATTAGTTGACTGGCCCTCGTTACACACTAGGCACTTAACTCACTGGTACCAACTAATTTACAAGGCCTTGCTAGGCAAAGCCCCGCTGTATCTACGCTCAAGCAGATACATCTCTTTGGTTACCCCAAAAACTCACACCTCCTTTGGCTGCCACTCCTTCCAGTTCTCAGCTGCAAATGACTGGAATGGACTACAAAAGAAACTGAAACTCAAAACTCTTATCCCACAAACTGCCTTTAAAGTACGTCTGTCTGAGCTCTTTTCTGATCACCGTATATTGGTAATGTGGTAAATATTGATAGAATCAGGACACATTTTAAGTAGTATTTATTATAGGGCTGGGATATTTAACGCGTTAATCTGATGCGTTAATTTCAAATGTTCAACGCGTTAAAATAATTTAACGCAATTAACGCACCACTTTATTAAGTTTCGGTTTCGGTTTGCTAAACCGAATTCAAATACCATAGAAGCAGCTCGTCTTTAGTTTATCATATAAAAGCAAACACATGGTCATTATTTACGTTACTAGAGAGTATATAGGACAGAAACACCCGGTCACTATTGATGTTGCAATCCGCCAATCCGCGTTACTGCAGTAATGTGCGCCAAATCGGGCTTTTGACCAAACAAGTAATCGTTAACCGATGTTTTAGATAAATAGATAGAAACTGCCGCTTGATAAACACAGTAGAAGACGAGGGACTGAAATAAATCATTCCAATTGCATTGGGATCCCCATCATACAATCTACCCTCTAAAACAATTGTTTTGAGACATAACCTGCTGGAGAAAGCAGAGAACGTCACTCTCATTGAGACCCTAACCAACCCGACATCACCAAACTTAATTTCTCTTCATTCTGTTTGTCATTCATATTACAAAGGCTGTTATAGACTTCTTTAAAATTAATCTGGCAACTTTACATATAGTGCAATTATTTTGGCCTATAGGCTTACGTTCTAAAATAATCTATCTTTGACATTGATGGTTTCACCTTACACTTTGTCATTTTGTTTTTGAAAATGTTTTATTTCATTTGGACTATTGCCAAGATGATCCAGTATTTTTGATAACCTTCAGGGTTTAAATATATAACTTGCACTTCAACACTTTGTTTATAAAGTTGCTATATTTGATAAGAATGACTATTCTGTATTGTTCACAGGAGAGACTATCATAAAATAATGTATTTAAAATATACTTCATTGTGTTAATTGATTTATTTCATTGTTTCAAACAACTTGGGGAAAATGCGATTAATCGCGATTAATCACAGGATTGTGCGATTAATTAGTTAATTTTTTTAAATAAATTGACGGCCCTAATTTATTAGTGATTCATTTTACAATGCTTATGATTATTGAAAGGGACAAATGTCAATCAACAGAACACCGTATTTTCTGTGGTCAAGTAATTCATGTAATTCTCCCCTGAAGATGGCCAGAGATTGTTTTCGGCTGTTTTACTATTTATGTTAATAAATTTGTTAATTTTCTTTTGAACAATTCACAGTTCCACTCAATTTTCCACGACACTAACTATTTGCCATCATTAATATCATTGCATAGTTGCACATCTTAACCTGCACTGATATCATATCTGTTTTATGCTCTTGTGATCTTTTGCACTATCTGCCCTGGCATGCTCAAATGTATTCTCTTCACCATTAGTCATACATTTCTTGCACATCAACTAATTATACCTTACTATAGACCACATTTTGCATCACTATATTGACTTTTTACTACACCACATTTTTACATAGACTGTCTTTTATTTATATTTTTGCTATTACCATATCACGTTTGCATTCTGTTCGACTTACATTCACTTCACTTTGCGCCGTCTTTGTAATGACTATAATTTTCTTATTTAGACCATTGTATTATATATACATATATATTTATTTATTTATTTATTTATTTATTAAATTGTAATCTGTATATTGAATATAACTGTATGTTGTCTTGGACATTTATGCTTTATTCTTGGCAAGGTCTTCATTGCAAATTACAATCTTTTCTCAACGGCCTACCTGGTCAAATAAAGGTTAAATAAAAATAAATAAAAACTGAGCTACGAACAATATTGTTGAGTATGAGTAAGTAATTTTATTGCTGAAGAATATTGTTAGGAAGGTTTAAGGGTGTAAAAGATGAGGTTCTGACTCATATTAAGAATTGTACGTAATGAACATTTGACATGGATTTTTTTTTTAACAAATAAATCAATGGTTTATATCTGATAAAAATCATTTCTTGCGGCTCTTAGAATATACATTGACGAGTGTACTGATGCATTTTGAGAAACATATGTCAAAATTTGAAAAAGCTATTTCAGAAAGACAGCATTTTCAGCTTTAATTTATTCCAAATAAATCAACGATTGACATTTGATGAAAAGCATTTCTTGCGGCTCTTAGAATATAGATTGATGAGTGTACTGATGCATTTTGGGAAACATATCCTAAAAATGTAAAAAGCTATTTCAGAAAGACAGCATTTTCAAGTTTAATTTATTCCAAATAAATCAACGATTGATTTTTGATGAAAATCATTTCTTGCGGCTCTTAGAATATACATTGACAAGTGTAATGATGCATTTTGGTGAATATATCTCAAAATTTGAAAAAGCTATTTCAGAAAGACAGCATTTTCAGCTTTAATTTATTCAAAATAAATCAACAATTGATATTTGTTGAAAATCTTTTCTTGCGGCTCTTAGAATATACATTAAAGAGTGTACTGATCTATTTTGGGAAACATATCTCAAAATTTGAAAAAGCTATTTCAGAAAGACAGCATTTTCAGCATTCATTTATTCCAAATAAATCAACGATTGACATTTGATGAAAAACATTTCTTGACGCTCTTAGAATATAGATTGAAGAGTTTACTGATGCAATATGGAGAATATATCTTAAAATTTGAAAAAGCTATTTCAGAAAGAATGCTGTTTCAGCTTTACTTTATTCCAAATAAATCAACGATTGACATTTGATGAAAAGCATTTCTTGCGGCTCTTAGAATATAGATTGATGAGTGTACTGATGCATTTTGGGAAACATATCTTAAAATTTGAAAAAGCTATTTCAGAAAGACAGCATTTTCAACTTTAATTTATTCCAAATAAATCAACGATTGATTTTTGATGAAAATCATTTCTTGCGGCTCTTAGAATATACATTGACGAGTGTACTGATGCATTTTGGTGAATATATCTCAAGATTTGAAAAAGCTATTTTAGAAAGAGTGCATTTTCAGCTTTAATTTATTCCAAATAAATCAACGATCGATATTTGATGAAAATCAATTCTTGCGGCTCTTAGAATATCCATTGAAGAGTGTACTGATGCCTTATGGATAATATATCTCAAAATTTGAAAAAAGCTATTTCAGAAAGACAGTATTTTCAGCTTTACTTTATTCCAAATAAATCAACGATTGATTTTTGCTAAAAATCATTTCTTGCGGCTCTTAGAATATACATTGACGAGTGTACTGATGCATTTTGGTGAATATATCTAAAAATTTGAAAAAGCTATTTCAGAAAGACAACATTTTTAGCTTTAATTTATTCCAAATAAATCAACGATTGATATTTGCTAAAGATAATTTCATGCGGCTCTTAGAATAGACTTTTACAAGTGTACTGATGCATTTTGAGAAACATATCTCAAAATTTGAAAAAGCTATTTTAAAAAAACTAACTGTAATCTATGTTATAGTTAGTGCAGCTCTGGGTGTTGCACTTTTACGTTGGTCCCTAACTCCTCTGTTTACCAAGCGCTTCAGTATTCTCTATCCGTTTTTCAGATTAGGCAGTCGGCCCGCAGAAAGACCGCTGTGCCATATCCCCGGAGCTGGCGAATGTGTGAATGTGTGAATATACAACTATCTTTACCGCGGTCAATCGTCTTGTGTAGCTGGTCACTTTGTAGCCCGCGGCGAGCATGCAGCATTAGTGGGATGTGTTTTTCGTAGAATATATATATATATTATCATTGGTTTATTTTTATTGAAGTTGTAATCATGGATGCATTAAGAGAAGGTTGGGTAATGGGTAGTGAAGCTTTCTAGGGCTTTAGTTTGCAAGTCTATTGTCTGATCCACACTCCGGAGCAGAAGGTGGCGGTATTGCACCGAAGCTGGATGCCAACAACCGTAAAATACGAAGAAGAGGAAAAACAAGATGTTGGCCAGCGTGTTTCTTCTTTAAGGGTACGCGTTGTATGTAAGTCCCCACTTAACTTGTCGATAAAGAACACCGTATTAAATCTACACAGTTGTATATGTAGATATTTGTGATAGTTAGGTGGATATCTGTAACGTTATCAATGTTATTTGAAGCCTTGGTCGCGAGTTTTGTTTTATTAATTCTCTACTTCAGTGACTCACGTTGAGAGTTTGGCTTTCTACGTTACATCTCATAGCTTAGCGGGCCTAAAGCTAACTACCAAACACAACCTAAAGCTAACTACCAAACACAACCTAAAGCTAACTACCAAACACAACCTAAAGCTAACTACCAAACACAACCTAAAGCTAACTACCAAACACAACCTAAAAGCTAGTTACCAAACACAACCTAAAGCTAGCTACCAAACACAACCTAAAGCTAACTACCAAACACAACCTAAAGCTAACTACCAAACACAACCTAAAAGCTAGTTACCAAACACAACCTAAAGCTAACTACCAAACACAACCTAAAAGCTAGTTACCAAACACAACCTAAAGCTAGTTACCAAACACAACCTAAAGCTAACTACCAAACACAACCTAAAGCTAACTACCAAACACAACCTAAAGCTAACTACCAAACACAACCTAAAGCTAACTACCAAACACAACCTAAAGCTAACTACCAAACACAACCTAAAGCTAACTACCAAACACAACCTAAAAGCTAGTTACCAAACACAACCTAAAGCTAGCTACCAAACACAACCTAAAAGCTAGTTACCAAACACAACCTAAAGCTAACTACCAAACACAACCTAAAAGCTAGTTACCAAACACAACCTAAAGCTAGCTACCAAACACAACCTAAAAGCTAGCTACCAAACACAACCTAAAGCTAGCTACCAAACACAACCTCAAGCTAGTTACTGATACTATTGTTCAGCTTGCTGTTACTGGGTTTGAATTGGTTTTATATCCTTTTACTGCTTTGAAAATCAATAGCTTATTTATTGATTGACACACCGGTCTGATTTATTCTATAAATGCTTGCCATATAATTCCTATTAGAATCAAAGGTTGTAAAAGTATTCTAGGCATTTATGGAATAAATCAGATGTTGTTTGATGAGTAATATATGTCAATCAATTAATACGTTATTTATGTACATTTGTTTGTTGTTGCATTTTCTTACTTAGACTTAGCTAGCTATGTCACTAATGCTTCTATTTGCTGCCTATGATTTAGATATAGTAATAGATATAGTAATAGACCTACAGTATAAAAAATATTTTCATACATTTTAATTATTAGCCCTTTTCTTGCCCATAATCATTTATTAACAAATTGCTAAACAAATGTGGCCCTAGATTTAATTTCAAAGTCCTGATGTTGCCCCTGAGTGGAAAAGTTTGCCCGCCCCTGGTGTAGAATGTGCAATTGTGGGTGTTTTACCCTTTGTTATTATAAAAAACATAACCATGGTTATCCAAGTTGGCAAAATATTTCAGGCCTTAGTCATTTTGTGAGGTACATAAAGCACTGCCACTAACACTTTTCAACTCTTTCTCTTTAACCAGTTGACTATGTCATCTAGGAAGAATGCCACAATGAAGCAAAAGCAACAAGGAAAAGTTGCTGGCAATGTGTCCTGTGTTGGTAACCAGTCACAAAAGAGAATAATCCTGTCAAATAATAGCGATGAAGACTCGGAGCTGGTAGACAATTTTGCTTTACTTAGTAAAAAGTGCTCAGTAGGTATTGCAGAGGAAGGGTCTGGAAGTGAGGAAGGGTCTGGAAGTGAGGAAGAGAAGGACATTGTCAGTGGTGAAGAGGATAGTGAAGACGATGCAGTCGATGAAGAAGATGATACCGATGAGGAGGATGAAGATGATACCGATGAGGAGGATGAAGATGCATCAGGATCGGGTAGTGACACTGGTGACTGTGAGATGGATGATGATGCAGCAAAACAGGCAACGGAAAACCCAAGTGATGCTATACAAACAGAAGAAGACATAAAAAAAGGTTAATCATTTATTTACTATCTTAAAATAATATTTTGACCTAGATTCATTCAATATGTCATTGGCAAGCTCTTTAATGTATACCATGAGACTAGTATTCATAGTATGTATATTGGAGAAGGTTTCTATCGACAATGAATCTTTTGTGGCTAGGGATGCATTGTTTTAATTCAATAAGTGGATGTGTTGTTTTGAAAAAAATACTCCCATCTCCCTTCAAGAACAACTTAAGACAACCGACATTTTAACCCAAATTTGAATCAAGTTCAAAATATAATTTCAATAATTAAAGTTAGGTTAGAGTGTTAATCATCTTCTAGTACAAAGTGTGTAACTGTTTTGATCTGTTACAATACAATTTTCACTCACATGGTGTATTGGATGGAACCACGTTTTGCAAGCATCTACATCGAGGTTTGCATTCAGATATGCCTGTCTGCTTGCCACTGTTGTAAAAGGAGGTTGCGAGGAGTTATTCTGTCTTCAATCAATTTTTCTTTCTAACAGGGTTTTTTGTGCGCTGAACTACCACTCGCAGGATGTTATTAGTTGCTTGGCAACAATGCAAGTTATTAATTGGCAACAAAAATTGTCATTTTCATTAGTTAGTTAGATCAATATGGGATGTAGACATGAACTCAGAAAATCTGAATAAATGTGTTAACTTTAGTTTAGTATACTGGGGGGTCTACAGAACAATGTGCCAGCATGACATTGTTACCTGCACACTGAATATGACAACCAAGGTTGATGATCAGAACAAGATTTATTTAAAAAAAAAAAAATCAGTTCAATGGCATAATAGTGGAAAAGGGTGTGCTGCAAAGGGCGCTGGCCAGAATTAAACCCATGTGGCAGCGATATGACATTGCTTATCTTGAATGCATGGTTGAGCCACAGCCTCTGTTTTTGTTATTGTTGATTAGGGCCATTGAGCAATATTTTTGCAATCTAACACCTGCATGCCAGAATGTGTTTTTTTTCTACCTGATTTATCAATCGAATATCGAAGGCTTCAATTCATAAAGGTTTGACTCTGAAGCAATGGGAAATGGTCTTATGGTTGGATGAAACCAGCTTTGTCTTATTCCAGAGTAATGTGTGTAATTAGACACAGACAGATTTTTTTTTTACCAGCCAAAATACAACATTGCTTTTTACGGTTGCAATTTGCTATTGATTGTATTTTGCATGTCGTGTATGCGGATAAATATTCACACAGTGAAGGAGAAATACGAACTAACGAATGGTGGATTTCGGTAGATATGGCGGAGTGCGCAGAAATTAACTTGGCCACTCTAGCAGTTATTTTATAGAAAATATTAGCTGCAGCTTTTATCGTGAATCGGTACTCCGTAGTACCGATGTAATTCGGTCGTTTCCTAACCCTGTTGATGACTGACACAATTATCTAGCAGCTTTCTTAAGCTTGTGAATAAAATATTTTTTTCTACCATTTACTGGACAAAGACAAAATGTACCCGCGAGCGATGATGTAATTTTGGTCCCTGCATCTGGTTAAGATAGGAGGCGCATGAAGCAATGCACCCATCATGCATAGTGCTTACTGTACAAGCCTCAGGAGGTAGTGCTATAATCTGGGGTTGCAATAACATTGTGACTATAAAATGGAGGTAATACCTAAATGCACTGAATGACCAACATCGTCCCCCGGATGGCATGGGCAAACTCCAGGATCACAATGCCAGGAATTATCAGTCTTGTGGTGCAAAAGTGGTTCTGGGAGCATAAGGAATTATTTTAACACCACAGAATTTGCCTCCACAAAGTTTTGACCGTAGCCCCAATAATAGTATTTGGCATGGGCTGAAGACTTCACGGAGTGGATCGACTCTCCTGTCGTCAGTATAAGTTCTTTGCCAAAAATGAATTCAACTGGACACAAATAAAAGTTGTCTTTAAGGTAGGGGTGGGCGATATGGGAAAAATATCATATCACGATTTTTTCAGGAAAAATCACGATTCACGATTTTATCACGATTCTTTTTCATGTTGCTTTTTAAGACTATTTTGCTAATTACTGAGCTGCAATACAAGCAAATTATATCTCCATTTAAAGAATATAGCGTTACAAGGTAACAAAACATAAAAGGGAAAAAAAATTAAAGTAGCATATTTTAATCACGTGTATATTTAAAGGAAGTGCAATGGTGCAAAGAAGCACCTTCATTCTCATCCGCAGCTTCACCATCCATTCACTGTGTAACCTGCCATCCATCTACAGCATCAGATGATCTACTGTGTTATCATCCTGAATTAAATGAATTGTGAATTATGCAGTAAAACATTTTACTAAAATAGTATGTAGCCTATTTATTGTCTTATGTAGCCATACAATACAAAATTAAAACCATGATTTTAAAATGCACAGGCTATGATATTTAAATTTCTAAAGATCGAATGAATTAAAATCAATCAAACTGTATGTCCTATTTTGATGTAATAAATGCTAAAACATTTTAGATCACAAGCGACGCGCAATCAAATGATTTGCGCATGATTGGCCGTATATATTGCAACACAGACTGTTGAAATAAAAACATTAGGCTACAGTGTATAATTTGATCATTTACATTTGTAAAATGTATTATAGTAATTACAGCCCAGTAACTAAGGCACTATAGACAATGAAACACGTATTTTACAACACAGTTTGTATATTGGTCACGGTCGGGTATATTCTGCTGTTACCCGGTAGATACATTAATCAATTTCGTTTTATATTTTCGTTCTGTTTATTTAGTAAAACATATATTTCTTTATAAACGTAGGCCTACCTCTTTTTTCTAGTTCATTCAAATTCAACCAAGCCAATCAATCTATTATCTATGTATATCTCGCAGCTTTTGTCTGCCTGAGCAGGACACGCATACTAACCGGTTGCACTGCGCAGAGTGTTCATTAGTGATGTTATGAGTGCACATGAGACCGCAGCAAATTAATCGGTTACATATATCCAGTTTCATATAGATCGGACCAAAACGCGTCAAGTTTCATGTAGACCAGACCAAAACGCGTCAAGTTTCATGTAGACCAGACCAAAACGCGTCAAGTTTCATGTAGACCAGACCAAAACGCATCCAGTTTTATATAGACCAGACCAAAACGGACCCAGTTTCACAAAGACCAGACCAAAACAGGGTCCAATATAGATCGGACCAAAACGAGATCAGACCAAAACGCATCCAGTTTCTGAAAACGGGACAAGGTAAAATGCACGTATTTAGGAAAAGTCATGGAAGAACGAGGCTGTAGCTTTTCAACATTATATATTCATTTTAATTACTAACTGCAACGCCCGCGGGCATGGGCTGTTGGCGCTTCTAGTGTTAACACGCTGACATCTATCGCACCGCGCATTGCATGTTGATACGTAGCTGAAAAAACGCCATAGATCTGCATCTAATTGAACGTGCACTGGAGCGCGATTCTACGATATTTCCGAAAAAGTGAATCGTGGAGACATTTTAATCGTCCACGATTAAATATCGTCATATCGCACACCCCTACTTTAAGGGTTGTCAAAATAATGTGACAGCAAATGCACACCATAATCAATGCTAAAGGCCAATGAAATGTTAGTGTTATTAGCAACTTTCCTTTAGCCCAGCAGTGTATATTGAGATGTTTATATCATTGTTAGGTATTTACACCTATTTGTACCTAATAAAGGGACTGGTGAGTATTGTAAACGTACTGAAAAGAACATGTAAATTATCGGGGGAATTTGCACATAAGAATATTAAATATTTCTGCTAGTGAAACAATTTGTCTGCTATGCAAGTTCCCAATTTTTTTTGTAATCTTTGCAGAGCTTTCAACAATGTCTTTCGAGGAAATCATGGAGATTCAAAAAAAGGTGGGGACTAAAGTCTATAATGAAATTGCCTATGGAGCCACAAAGGCAAAAAAAGCTGTAAAAAAGAAACGCCTCAACAAGAATAGGTAATGTCCAGTTGTCTTTACTTCCATGCATTAAAAAGCACATCTTGATTTCAGGGTGATTGATTCAATTGTGAATAACTTTAATGGCTGTATGTTATGAATATGGTCGGGTCACAAAATGTTTCATCCATGATGATAAGCAAACTGTTATCAAATAAGCTGAACTATAATGTTTAAATACGTTTGTGGGAATACAGTTGTTCAGAGGAAGTGATACAACTTTATGTTCTGTTATTTTCTGTGATTTCAACACCATTAATCAGACTCTAGCAGGTGCTATAGCCTTATGCATATCTTAGAGTCTTAATACATCAAAATTTCTGAGGTGTAAACAATGTATAGCTGCCATTATTTGGTCAACTGTTGCATGTTTTGGCCAATTGTACTCTACCGTTTGAATGTTTGGGGTCACGTAGATATTGTTTTGTTTTTCAAAGTGACGCACTCCTTTTTCAAGCATAAACTATTATGGGTTTGAATACATGTTTTAAATGGCCTGAAACGTTGTGCTGTTCTGTGAATGGAGGTGACTCCAAGTTGCTAGCCTTTTACTTTTTTAGACCTACATGGGGGGTTAGGTTTTGAAATTGGGAATAATTGTTACCACGTTTTATTATTGATAAAAAATTGCTGCTGTTTTTTTTAATCTGCCAATTATTGGGAATAAAACTTTAATTATTTTGACTACATTGAGTATATTAAGATTATAAATATTAATTAATCATGTATTGTACTTACTTTTTAGGCCCATGGAAATATCATCTAAGAAGCATGTCCCGTTTCTCCGACAAGTGGTTCAAGTCAAGAAAACAGTAAGCCACTTCTGAACTGACGCAGCCTAATGTCATATCTAAAGTGTTGCTGCTGATCATTTCACCTGTCTCTGCCCATGCTCTTATTGGATCATTATTTATTTTCAGGTGTCAAGAGACCCAAGATTTGATGATCTCTCTGGTGAATACAAACCAGAGATCTTTGACAAAACGTACAGATTTATCAATGACATCAAGCAGCGTGAAAGAGAGGTGCACAAACTATCACTTCTATATTTGTATTATCCCTTCATCCTTTTTATTTTAGACACACTTGCGCAGCAACAACTTTTTCCCTAAGATAAATATTGCCTTCAAGATGTACAAAATAATCTAATTAGACCATCACTCAATTAAACAGTGCTGTTGTTTGTGATGTCTAGGTAGTCCAGAAAAGCCTGAATAAACCAATAAAGAACATGCAGAAGAAAGATGAACTTCAGTTCCTGTTAAAACGAATGGTGAGTTAACTGCAGAACACACTCCATTACATTAGTGTCATTTAACAGGCATTCTTCTCCAGAGCAGGTTATCTTTAATCCATTCATATTAAGATGTCTAGCTGAGCACCCCATATTTCTGTAGGTTTTTTTAGACTGCCTATATTAAAAAGACCCTCTACAATCAACCCAAGAACACAGTCAAGAGATGACTAAGAATTCGGGTTGGGATCTAGATTTAGTGCATAGCATTATGGGGGACTGTTCCCTTGCTGCGCTGTAGGCAAGCAACTGAGTTTGGTATTTTTAGAAAAGGAGAGCACAGCAAATAAATGTTTTTCTGCATCAAATGTAATGAGATTTTGTCAATATACCCTGCTAGCTATCTAAAAACATTATTCAGTCAATATTAGGCTATGGCTATCCAAACATTTGATGAGTACAGGAGAAACAGACAAGGGATAGATAAAAGACCTCAAAAGACAGTACACAATAAGCTGAATATTATGTTTAAACAATTTATCTTAAATGTACGTTTCCTGGTGAAAGTCTAAATTCTGATTTGAGTTTGTGTAGGTGATGCACAAAACATATCTCAAATGAGATTTGTCTGTAAGATTCAACTTTGTAATTGAACAGTACAACATTATGCAGTTTGCATCCAACCACAAAGTGCAAAAGGGCAGTGCAAAAATACTATGCAGGGCAGTAAAACACTACGCAGGGCACTAACATACTACGCAGGGCGCTAACATACTACGCAGGGCGCTAACATACTACGCAGGGCGCTAACATACTACGCAGGGCGCTAACATACTACGCAGGGCGCTAACATACTACGCAGGGCGCTAACATACTACGCAGGGCGCTAACATACTACGCAGGGCGCTAACATACTACGCAGGGCGCTAACATACTACGCAGGGCGCTAACATACTACGCAGGGCGCTAACATACTACGCAGGGCGCTAACATACTACGCAGGGCGCTAACATACTACGCAGGGCGCTAACATACTACCCAGGGCGCTAACATACTACGCAGGGCGCTAACATACTATGCAGGGAAGTGTGTCAATGTGCCAATGTGTGAGTCACATGAGATTAAGGACAATGTAGGGATGTGCAATTGACATGGATAAGTGTGCAGTTCAATGATGTAACAAATTGCAGATATGAGGAGAGCAGTACAAGCGGAAAGCATCTGCAAGTGAAATGGAGAGTAGCGTGTTGAAATGGCAAATAAAATAAATAAGGTAGCAGTGTGTAGGGCAAGGTTACCGACAGGTTCAGAGTTTAGCAGGGCAACAGCAGCTGTAAATAAACTCTTTCTAAGCCTGCTGGTACAGATATGTAGAGACATGTACCGCGTTCCCGAAGGCAGAGGGTCAAAAAGTTTACGGTTTAGATGTGAGGGGTCCCTGTTAATGGCATGCAGTCTCTGCAGACAGCTCTTGTGCAGGAGGTTTTTGATGGCATATGGACACCAATGATGCGCTGGTGGGAGCTGGACACCAATGATGCGCTGGTGGGAGCTGGACACCAATGATGCGCTGGTGGGAGCTGGACACCAATGATGCGCTGGTGGGAGCTGGACACCAATGATGCGCTGGTGGGAGCTGGACACCAATGATGCGCTGGTGGGAGCTGGACACCAATGATGCGCTGGTGGGAGCTGGACACCAATGATGCGCTGGTGGGAGCTGGACACCAATGATGCGCTGGGCGGTTTTCACTGTTTGCAAGTGGAATCTAGACTTCCTAACAAAGAGGGGCTGAACCCAAGGTCATGTATTTTGGTAACCCGGCCTAGAGGGGATGACCGTATTGAAGGCTGATCTGAAGTCAATGAACAGCATTCTCACGTAGGTGTTGGTTTTGTCCAGGTGGGTCAGGGTAGAGTGGACACCTCAGTAGACCTGTTAGGGGGATGGGTGAACTGATGTGGGTCCAGAGTTTCAATTTTATGCCTGGGTCTTTTGGTCTTTGCAAAAAAGGTGTTCAGCTCGTTCGTAATGGAAACATCAGTGGCTGAAGGGGTAGTGTGCTTTAGTCTGTTGTGATCATGATGTAATAGCTTGAATGCCCTGCCTCAAGTAAAGGGTCATAGTTGTTGTGTAATTGCTCCTCATCCTCAGTTTGTGGGCATGTTTGGCCACCCTGATGCCCCTTTTCAGTTCTGAGCTGAGGAGTGTTTGGGAGTGTAAAGATGTTCTATTTCGAGTGAAACTGTTTAAACAACGACTTATGTCAGTTCAGTGTCAGGGTGCTCATCTTTTTCATTTAATAAATTCCTCCTTGCTTTTCCCTCTCAGTTGCTGCCAATGAATGCATATACATGTTTTGTAGTGTACTACTAGCATAACATTGACCCGTAGACATCTGCAGTAGTTGTTATTATTTCAAAGAATGTTTTTATGAAATTATTCCATGTGACTGACTTATTTCCCATTTATTGCTGGTTCGTCTGTCAGTTTGCATTGATTTGTAATATTTTTTATATTCCCTCTAGTCTAGACACTTGTGGTGCTATCCTTTCCACCAGCCTCAACTAGCTAGTTCTACACCAGTCACGTTTGGCAAGGGAGACGAGGTGGAGGAGACAGTGCTGTTGTTGTTTAGAGGCGTGTTGTTTAGAGGGTTTCACCAAAGCTTTTTGCATTCCTTGGGAAGATGTCTTAACTGCCTCACCTTTTGATTCTTTCCATTTTTAGGAGAACCAGGAGCGGAGCAGGAAGACCAGGGAGGAGCAGAGGGAGAAGGAGCTGGAGTTCAAGAGGAAACAACGAGAGATGGCTGGCCAGGGCCAGAAACCGTTTTTCTTGAAGAAATGTAAGCGTATTATCAGTCAGTGTGTAAAGTATGAAGAATTATGTGTTACAATGGCTACATTTTTCTACTGAAAAGTCTATTTTACCATAATTTAATTGTCAGATTTAAGCTCTAAATGATGACCCAATGCTGGTTAAAACAAGTGTCAGACCAATGACTGAACTGCCCTGCGCCTTGTAGTGGATGTTTTTGCATTCACATGTTCAATATTAGCAAGTCGCACTGATCATCGTGTCTACAGTTTCCCTGTGCGGTTGAGAACATGTATACTGTGAGATTCTCATTTCCAAAAAATTCACCAAGACTGGCAGTTTGTATTTGTGAGTTACTCCGTAATGTAAACAATTTAAAGCCATAAAATGATCCACTCGCATGCAACCAGCACTGCAGCTTCATGCATAGAAAAATGTATTGATAAGCGTGTTGGGTTAATATGAACAGATTGAGTGCTTTAAAAACCGGTAATATTTTGTATATGTTTTGTTGCCAAAATGTGTAAGTGCATTTCTTATGTGGGTTACAATATAGGAATTGCTATTAATTTCTGTCAAATATTTGTTAACAGGTTTTTAATAATCATAAAAAACAACAATTATCCTATTAAACGATGCATGCTATAGCCCACCAACCTATATAGTATACATACCCGAAATGATTATATACCCGTTGTAAATTTTCCATTAGACACTAATACTGTCTAGTTTAAAATTTGATTGATTGAGGGTCACTTATAAGTTCTTATTATGTAGACATTAAACAATATTGTGAGCATGCATCTTCATTTAGCAAAAAATGAAAGTGCCAAAAGGTGATCAAAGACTTGATGTGCTCTTAACCCTCTCACAGCCGACAAGAAGAAGCTGGAACTGGTGGAGAAGTACAGTGAGCTGAAGAAGAGCGGCAAGTTGGAGAACTTCCTGAGTAAGAAGAGGAAGAGGAACGCTGGCAAGGACCGCAGGAAGCTGCCTTACCAGCAGAAGACCCAGTGACTCTCAATAGTTGTATAGGTCTTGATGTTTTTTTTGTCCTGATGATAATAGTACATTGAGATGTAATTATTTAGCAACTCCTGCTGAGACATTTTGGCTATAGAAACTGGCCCGTGGAAAGTTTACATTACTAAGAATGCTTTTCTTAGTTTAATGAATGCCAGAAACATTAACATTGCCAGAAATACCACTGAGAATCTTACATTTAGGACAAATACCCCAAATCAGGACTGAAGCCAAGCTAATGTAGACATGTTATTGATCTGTATGTGTCAGAGGGAAACATTGATCATTCATCCCTATACACACTCAGGAAGACTGCATAGATCATGCTATTTATTTTGTATGTTTTTATGACAATGGTTAGTGAATGGTAAATGGTTAGTTTGTTTGGCATTGAAATTGACAGGTAATTTTGTATTAAATAAATTAAAATTGCTTCATATTATTGATTATACTGCTTCGCAATCAAACTTTAGTGTAGTGTTTGACTAGTGTATCTATATGATTTCCAAATATAATACAAACAAGGCGATCCACTTTTTCAGGGTCCAGTTCAGACAATTGTGTGCCTAGTCTGTCTACACACACACACACACACAGGGAATTTGTTGTCACCCCTAGATGCAACATTTTAATACACACATTTTAGAACATATGCAAACAGCAAAACACAACAGTCTGACCAGAAAGCATGCATAGTTGGCATATGTAATGGAAAAATAAAAAAATCTGAATCGTGCGAAAGGGCAATGTCTAGATATGTGCAAAAGAAGCAATGACTAAGTTCTAGTTCCAGATGTCCATATGACCACTCTGGCCGGTCTCCGATTATTCAGCCCTTTATACAGCAGGTTGCAATGCAACTGTCTTGTGATACATTGTAACCAACCATGTGATCCCGTAACCATTATTAACTTTTTATATTACCTGTGTCCTAGTAGACATTTTATAGATTCAGACCACTCCCCGGTGAAGTAAATAACATTAATAATCTTCTAACAATGTCAAGATGTAGATTGATTAGATGGTTAGGGCCCGACAACTGTGTCAGAACATCTTTAAAATGAAATACACAATTGAAAAAAGCCCAAAACAATGTCAAAGCAATCGTTTTTCAAATTTTAGTTTTGGTGTTATTCGGATTTGCAATTTGTCCTGTTTTTTCTTGTTTTGACTAGGGATGCACATTTATGGTCAATAATAATCAATATTATTTTTATCAATATTGAGATCATGATTATTTAAATGATAGGGACAACATATTTTTATTTCACTTTCACATGTAAGTAAACAGACAACTGCTTTAACTTCCATGTTGTGCTACATTCCTGCTAATGTACAAATCTTTGCATCTTCTAGAAATAGTGCTGGCCCAAATACTATTTTCCAGGGTTAATAATTAGTAATTATTAATAATTAGAAATTCAAAACGAGTATTCAAATACTACTTTTCAAAAACACCATTAAAACCTAAACAATTAATGTCTCATAATTACACATAACAGGCGACAACGCTGTACAGAAAATACAGTGGGGAGAACAAGTATTCGATACACTGGCAATTTTGCAGGTTTTCCCACTTAGAAAGCATGTAGGAGTCTAATTTTTTATCAAAGGTACTCTTCAACTCTGAGGGACTGAATCAAAAACAAAAATCCAGTATATCACATTGTATGATTTAAAAAAAGTTTGTTTATTGCATGACATACATATTTTATCACCTACCAACCAGCATGAATTCTGGCTCTCACAGACCTGTTAGTCTTTCTTTAGCATGCCCTCCTGTTCTCCACTCTTTACCTGTATTACCTGCACCTGTTTGAACTCGTTACCTGTATAAAGGACACCTGTCCTCACACTCTAACAGACTCCAACACTATTGCCCAGGGGTCCGTTTCAAGAAGGAGGTTTAACAAACTCTAAATCTAACCCTGACCTCGGAATTGATTTACCCTAAGATGGAAAACTCAAGAGTTTTCGGTTTCAGAACAGCTGAATTGAATTGGTTCAATCAACCCAGTGACCCAGTTTCATTTGATTTTTAATTTACACAATAATTATAATTTATACTTTTTATGAATTCCCAGTTGGGAAATTATTTTTTTACACTGTTAGAAACTATACACATGCCTGAAATACACACCCATGCTCATATTTTATCACAAGTGTTATTACTGGTAAAAACTGGTAGAATGGTATTGAGCCTATAATCTATTTCATTTAGGTGCAATCCTGCGGGTGAAAAACACATTTGTGTGCCATCAATGCAGCCAATCGCATTAGGAAATCCTAAAATAAATTCAAATAATTTATACCAGTCTGATCTTGCAGCACCATGTCATTAACCGAATTATAATTAATAACTATTCATTGTAAAGGGTTTTGCATTATTCACCTGCAATGCTGTGGACCTCCTCTTTAATGTCTCTCACTGGTTTGTGTCCAGGGAACACTACAAACACGTTTAATATAACGGCTCTGCATACAGTGGCTGTAATACTGCCCTAAAACTGACGTTTGCAAAAAACGTAATGCGACACAAATGATCTGCTCGGATGTAAGAGCATGTCCACGATGGGTTACATTAGTGATATGAGGATAATTAAGGTCATGTATAGCTACATCTGATAGACTGTAAAGAAAAACTACCGCTCAGATAGGAAGTTATCTGGAAATTAAAATCTAGTCGGGTTTCCTCAATATAATCTCCCGACGTATGTTTAACTCCCTGTGAAGTAATACAGTTTCTTCATCTGCAGGATCGTGTAACACAAAGGACATGTCATGTTCGAGAAAAAAACTTTAATCTTTAACTTCACAATCCTATTTTATTCATGCAGATGACAACACTGTGCTAAAATGCGCCTGATACAGACTGAATTAATTAAAAATGAAATAAAAGAGCGCTGTGTCAGAGGGAGGAGACTGAGAGAAACTCCAGGTTTATTAAAGAAAATGTTAGGTTTACAGACTCAGTTACCATAGTAACTGACTCTGAGGTTAAGTTACCTCCCTTTCGGAAACAGAAAACTCAGTGTTTCCCTCATCTCAGGGTAAACAAACTCAGAGTTTTCATTAACCTTTCTGAAACGGGCCCCAGGACCGCAAGTTGGCGCTAAACATCATTTCTCACTAAGAAAGCACAACAAAGACTGTAATGCAAAAAGTGCAAACTACCAACGTTCATGATGATTAATGCCTACACAGCCAGCATTGAGTCCATCCTGACCTCCCCGATCACTGTAGAGCGGACAATAGGATGTAAGCTGCCGTCTCTTAAGGACCTGTTCAAAGTCTGAGGCCTGTACTACGAAGCAAGTTTTGTGGTTAGTGAGGTAACTTCAGGTTCAACCCTGGGTTTTCGGTATCACGACGTAGGTTAACCTCTTACCGGTTGCATCGCCATGGTAACTTATGCTGCGAACCTAACCTGCTCCAGAGCAGGGGCCTGTACCATGAAGCTGGTTTAGGTGGCTAGCCAGCTATGTTTCAGTTAAGTTTCCCCCAACCCTGGGTTTTAGGTACACTCAAAAAAATGATTCAAGCCCTTCTTAGAGATGACACATTTAAATATAGTTTGCTTTATTAAAATATTTTTAGTTAAGATCATATGTAAACACATTTAGGTGGTTTAACAAAAAAATATTAATAGCTCTACCTAAGAGATTTACGTTAGACCGACAAAAATAAATCTCATACAGGACCGCCCTTTGCACATGTGCGAGACAGCGCGCTCTTTCTGATCCTGATGATCACTTTATTCACTTCACGGCATGCTCTGGCTAGTGATGTGCGATACCACTTAATTCCTATTTCCATCCGATACCAAGTAATACCCAGGCTGGTATCGCCGATACCAATACCAATACCAATACTTTTTAAGTATTTTATTCGTAGTGTGGTGTGACAACTTGGATTATAGGGGCCAGAACGAAATAAATAAATGCATACATACTTAAATAATTTAATAGCAAAATACAAAGCTTAAATAAATTACTAAATATAATTTAATCCCTAATTGACGTACACAATTTATAAATTCCAAATTAAATGAGACACTAAATGTATAAATGTTACATGTACTTGTGTGTGTATATAGATTTACGTTTTCATTTCTTCACATTTATTTATTTATACTTTCATTCATCCACGGTGTAATTTGCTGCAGCAAAATAAATCTCTCGTCACCCTTCGGAACTCAGGGGGCGGGTTAAAGTCTAGTCAGTCATAGTCAGTTTGCACTAGTCTTTGTATCCGGAAATTTAAAAGGGCTGCTGCAGCCAATAGATATACAGCGGCCGGCTCATTCACAAAGCCGCAGTGCACACTAAACTGACCGGCGGAAGGATTAGTTCATTCCCCTAACCGGATATAATTACACTTTTTCCGTTACAAAAAGTTACTTATGATAACATAAACACTCACTTTAAATTACTGAGTTTTAATATCGATTTTTTTATATGATAATTGATACTAGAGCAGGAGTTGTTGGTATCGTAAATATCGATACTTTAGTATCGATCCGCACATCACTAGCTCTGGCTACAACTTACAAGTACAACGCAAAGATAACTTCCGGGCTCGAGAGGGCAGGCAGAAGGGAAGGCTAGCTACTAGCTAATTGACTGGAAAACAGAAGACACCGGTTAACATGAGTCTCAGTGACGAGTTTCTTGATAAAGTCATTTAAATACTAGCCTTGCGTTGTACCGGGATGTACATCCAACACAGGGAAAGGACATCGTTTTCCCGTTGAACATTTAGAGCGGTGCAAACAGTGGCTGCGGGCTATCAACCACCCCAAGTTCCGAGAATATTTGTAATTAATAAAAGTATATACATTTCTTCATATTTCCCTGTACTCTTTTGTAAATCAAAGTAATACATTATAAACGTTGAACTTTTATTGTTTTTAAACATAATATAAACAATTGCACACTCATAGCTCTTCCAGAGCTTCAGCAGTTTCTTGATAGCCACAGTATTGTCCGTCACTAGCTGGAAATCTCTGTCTGATGTCTTGAACAACACAGGCAGGCAAAACAAGACGATATAGCCTTTCCCCAGTCTCTCTCCTTGCAGGACCCATTCCACGAAATGACGGTAGGCTGTTAGGCGATATTGTCTGAAAACAATAAGCACAACGTTAGCAACGCAAGCTATTTGCACCTACAATAGGAAATAACCGATAGCTCAGCTAACTGACGTGAACAACAAATAAATACTCACTTATACTGAATCGTCCGTTTGTCCCTGCGGGCTTTGGCTGGCGTTTCCCATTGACCTTCGGAATCGTGAAATAAGTTTCAAAAACTTGTGTGGATCAAAGCTGGGGTGCTCTATTACGCATGCT
The DNA here is from genome assembly GCA_029465975.1 of Dallia pectoralis. Taxonomy (NCBI): domain Eukaryota; kingdom Metazoa; phylum Chordata; class Actinopteri; order Esociformes; family Umbridae; genus Dallia; species Dallia pectoralis. Next base: position 17,807,906 of record CM055741.1, on the reverse strand, counting down.
GGCGGTCCTGTTTCTAACGCAGATTCAGTTATTTCTTCAAGAAGAAAATGGCATCGCTGAAATTCGCAACAGCAGCGGGACTCTACCTGTGTCCATAGGCGCACAGCGAGAGCACTGGCACCAGCAGTCCGCCCCAGCTCGACTCGGTACGGGCTCTTCCTCATGACCGCCAGGCAAGCTTCGCTCCTCTGCAGCAGCAGCCTCTTGTTCCTCCGTCAACCGCAACTGTGTTTCGCTGTATTGCGGCTCGTACAGGCAGCCACAAACATCGGATCCGCGCAACAGATCTTCAAAATACCTTTCTTCCATTTCGTCTTCAAAATTACTTTCTGCCATTGTGTTTAGTCTAAAACTCGCATTTCTCCCTACAAGCAACATCGGGTTAGCTTAGCTAAACAAGATGGCTGACGGACTGTTTTGAAAATCTTTGACGAGGCCCCACCCCAATGGGCGGGTTGATAAAAATGCGGAAGTAGCATCTACTTCTGTCTGTAGTTCATAGCCTCTTTTAAAAAATCCTCCAATGACGTAAAAATCGTCATTTTACATCATTGGAGGATTTTTTCCTGACCTAAAATCAAGATATGCCTCTTATCAGATGGAGTTGAGGGGTCGGAGGAGGGTCATTGTAAAATACTATCATTTGTCTACTGATACAAAGCTAAATGCAAAATCGGTGAAGTGGCTCTTTAAATGAGCCAAATTTCACTCTTCAAAGTTGAAGAGAGTTGGTGGCTAGGTAGTGCTAATTTTAGACTTTAAACTTTAATGTTTATTGACGTAGCGTTAGAGGCAACACATAGTTAACTTAGTTATTTGTTTCTTTTCGTCGCCGCAATATTTGACCGCAAAATTGACCTGTAGACAAAAGTAAAAGTGTGTGTGTATAGACCCTTTTACTGTTTGTAAATGTAACCCACACAAGGTTACGGAAATGCAAATCCTCCAATCCACCAGGGGTGGTGGTGCGCACACTACCGGGTGTTACTAGAAGTGATATAACTTTCTTCCGCTGAAAAGCACATTGCCGACTGCCTCGTGGACTAGTGTAGAAATATCCTCGTAGGGATAACAATTTGAATACATATCTAGTCCCATATATATATATATTTAGTAGAAAGCTGTGAAAGGAGAAAAAGCACACAACGTTGCAAGCTCCTAAAAGATACCTCCGATTGTTTTTTGGAGAAGGACAGAACATCAGAATCTGACCCTGGCGGTCAGTGGCGAGCTAACCCAAGTGAGCGAATGGACCAAGAGCCTGGTGTGGCCAGCCGTGGCGTCTTGGGAAACAACATCCTGAACTTCATCCATTCATACAGCTAAGAACACACATAAATCTACCCGGGTAGTCAACTGAATATACATACATTGAAGAACACACACACAACCACCAAACCTTTCATGGACTCTTTGGTTTATTTGAAATTGTTTATTTTGGGTTCAGTGCGAATGTGCACTCAGAAAGATGGTTTAGATAGGTAGGGATTGTAATTGATTGTAATTGTTTTGTATAATACATTTCTTGAATTTTGCCTGGTTGTTTTGTCTGTTTTCTGCTGACATTTTATTATTCTAGGCTCCATAGTCGTATCTAGATTTCTGATATAGCCCAATTCGATACATACCTAATCAAATTAGTCGTCTGATATATGTAAAAAACCGTTAGAGGGTTACATAAACAATGATGACGTAGCAACGTATGCGCGCGCATTTGTGTAACAGAAGTACGGCGAGAATCAGCAGCCTGTCAAGCTACGCGAGCGGATTAAGCAACACAAACAGAGAAACTTATTTGAAAAAGTTTATCAAATGGAATCCGGCTACCAGATCCGTGTATTATAGTAGAGTGGATAGAAGAAGCAGATGGCCAAATATACTGTGGCCAGATATATATACCTATTTAGTTGAGAAACCGAGCGTGTACACCCGAGGAATTACGAGCATATAAATCACTGGATGCTTATGAATACGTTGTCTGTGGTCATGTACAGAACGTCAAATACCATGACATAGATTCAGAGTTTTGTGTGTTAAAATCTGAAATGGAAAGTGTTATGAATCTGGTCCATATGTGCGTCCAATATGGCGGCGTCAAGCCTGCCCGAGCCCGGGCTGCACACTGGTCAGATGCGTATTTTCTGGCCTGTGTCATTTATCGTGGCAACGAAAGTGCGCGTCATATCGGTTTGTGGCTCGGGCAGGTGCAGTTAAGCCGCAATAATGATATTAAGTGTTAACAGTTGATTCGATTTTTATTATAAAATTATCAGATTGCATCTAAGTTTTCTGCATTACTGAAATCATAGTGCCATAACTAGTTTGAAGTATTAGCACATATGCACTAATTTGTTTGACTATAATTAATATTAACTTTTATTTGGATACATTGCCTCAGTATTTTCTCCATCAGACCTCTAATAAATGTGTCTTATCTTTTACAGTTTAAGTTGTAAAGCAGCTTGTGGCAACCTCATAGGGGTGGTAAGTAAAAGACTACTTGCTCAATGCTAGTACAAGCTGATTTGCATCATTGTAATTAGTTCAATGTGGTATGTGCTAATTCTCTTTATTCTCCTTTTTAGGATTATGAATGTGGCAGTGCAAAGAATGCAGTTTAGAGCTATCTAGCAGGTATTTGTTGTTGCAACATTTTAGGCAGGCTCATTGGCACTTTAGAGGCAGTTATCGCTATCCATGTCGATTGCCCCTGTACTTTTAATACATGGAGTAAGCTTTTAAATCACACATACAAAAGTCATGGAAAACATCAAGTTCAAAACCCAGTAGAAGGGTCTACATTCCAGTGTCATGTGTGCTCATGCAGAGAACTATCAACTGAAATAGCTTTTTTCCAACACATAAATGGACATCTCAGGAATTATGAAGAGGTTCCTTGTATGTTTGTAGGATGCACATTTAAAACTAATGTTTATAGTACTTTCAACACACACAAAAACAGGAAACATAACCAAACATAACCACATTCCAAAGGCAGTTATTGATACAATACATTTTAAGTATAGCATCTTTGCCTGTCACAAAATCTATTGTGTCTGATGTATTCCAGAGTCATTCATTACAAGTTGAAGGGTCAGTAGTGTATGAGGTTTCCAATCCCTTGGGCATAGGTATTGCAATGGATGGCCCTTTTTGCTACTGCGTATAAACGTGCACACTACTATACCTCTCATTTTAGTGTTTTAGAGCCAATTGAGCACATAATAGATGCCCAGAGGAATAGGTCATTTCAATACATTCCTGTATTACAATCTTTACAACATTTGCTTTCTCATAAAGCTGACCTTGAACACCTTGAAACTCAACAAAACCAGCTATTATCTGTTTACCAAGAGTATAGAACCATAAGAGATGGTTAGTACTATAAAGAAAATCTGAAGGTTTGAGAACATATAGCAGGAAAAATCTTTATGTGGATGATTTTGAGATTTGTAACCCTCTTGGGACATCTCGAAAGAAACACAAACGTTGTGGTGTCTACTGGGTTTTAGGCAATTTGCCACCAGGTTCCCATTCAACACTAACCTCAATCTATTTGGCTGTTCTATGCAAATCAGATGATGTCAAGGCCTATGGTTTTGAAAATGTTTTAGATCCTCTTTTGCAAGATTTGGGTACATTAGAAAAGCATGGTGTCTTTATTTCTCAGCTTGGTCAGTTTGTTAAAGGTACTGTTCAGTGTGTAAGCGCTGACAATCTTGGAGCCCATGGAATATGTGATTTGTTGTGAGTTTTTCTGGTGGGTCCACATGCAGGTTTTGTACTGGTGACAAATCAGAGTTTCAGACTAAAGATGCTTTTCAGAACCAGAGACCTCCATGATGTTCATGTCAAGTCTGCTTAGAAAAATGCAACTATTTGCCTATTGTGTTGCTAGTTTTGAAAAAGTGTGATATCTGTTTGAAAAAAATGAACAATAAAGTATTTGTGCTTTTTCTGGAAAACAAATATGTGTATTTGCCATAGCCAATTAGTTGTTACTGCCAATAGCAGATTATTTTCTTTCCATTTCATGTAATAGTAGTTCCAATCTGTATGTATTTCAATAAAAAAGTGTCAACCAGGTTTGTTTCATGTGTATGTTGATGGAGGATCAAATTTAAAAAAATGTTTTATATTTAATACATTTTCTGATAATTATGAACATTTGAGTTGGACAAACATAAATCAATTTCATTTAGGTAATGTATTATTTTCATTTCAGCTGAATTATATAAAAATGAGTTAGGCTAACTCAATGACATACTGTTGTATCAATTTGATGAAAATGAGTTGGGCTCACTCATTTATGTTATGTTGTATCTATCTGATAAAAATGAGTTAGGCTCACTCATTTATGTTATGTTGTATCTATCTGATAAAAATGAGTTAGCCTCACTCATTTATGTTATGTTTTATCTATCTGATAAAAATGAGTTAGGCTAACTCATTTACATTTTGTTGAATGTATGAACATATTTTGAGTCGGGAATACATATATTTATTGGATGGAAATCCTGCCAACAATTTAATTGAGTTCATCCAATGAGTCATTTTTTTGAGTGTACTATGTAAGTAGCTCGGCTTCAATCGGTATTCGTTGCCATGGTATCTGACGCTGCATGGCTAACCTGCTCCGGGGCAGGTTATGTTCTGCATTCGAGATCTAAGTCAGAAGTTGGACCAATCAGCGGTGACCAAAGACACATATAGGTGACGTAATTAATTCCTAGCTTCTGATCGCTGTTGCAATGGCAACTTAATGAATGGGCAGTGATAGTGATGAGTCTGTAACTTAATAAATGGGCAGTGATAGTGATGAGTCTGTAACTTAATGAACGGGCAGTGATAGTGATTAGTCTGTAACTTAATGAATGGGCAGTGATATGAGTCTGTAACTTAATAAATGGGCAGTGATATGAGTCTGTAACTTAATGAATGGGCAGTGATATGAGTCTGTAACTTAATGAATGGGCAGTGATATGAGTCTGTAACTTAATGAATGAGCAGTGATAGTGATGAGTCTGTAACTTAATGAATGAGCAGTGATATGGGTCTGTAACTTAATGAATGAGCAGTGATAGTGATGAGTCTGTAACTTAATGAATGAGCAGTGATAGTGATGAGTCTGTAACTTAATGAATGAGCAGTGATATTAATGAGTCTGTAACTTAATGAATGGGTAGTGATAGTGATGAGTCTGTAACTTAATGAATGGGCAGTGATATGAGTCTGTAACTTAATGAATGGGCAGTGATATGAGTCTGTAACTTAATGAATGGGCAGTGATAGTGATGAGTCTGTAACTTAATGAATGAGCAGTAATAGTGATGAGCCTGAACCTAATGAATGAGCAGTGATACTGATGAGTCTGTAACTAATGAATGAGCAGTGATAGTGATGAGTCTGTAACTTAATGAATGAGCAGTGATAGTGATGAGTCTGTAACTTAATGAATGGGCAGTGATATGAGTCTGTAACTTAATGAATGGGCAGTGATAGTGATGAGTCTGTAACTTAATGAATGGGCAGTGATAGTGATGAGTCTGTAACTTAATGAATGGGCAGTGATAGTGATGAGTCTGTAACTTAATGAATGAGCAGTGATAGTGATGAGTCTGTAACTTAATGAATGGGCAGTGATATGAGTCTGTAACTTAATGAATGGGCAGTGATATGAGTCTGTAACTTAATGAATGGGCAGTGATAGTGATGAGTCTGTAACTTAATGAATGAGCAGTGATAGTGATGAGTCTGTAACTAATGAATGAGCAGTGATATGAGTCTGTAACTTAATGATAGAGCAGTGATGGTGATGAGTCTGTAACTTAATGAATGAGCAGTGATACTGATGAGTCTGTAACTTAATGAATGAGCAGTGATAGTGATGAGTCTGTAACTAATGAATGGGCAGTGATGAGTCTGTAACTTAATGAATGGGCAGTGATATGAGTCTGTAACTTAATGAATGAGCAGTGATAGTGATGAGTCTGTAACTAATGAATGGGCAGTGATATGAGTCTGTAACTTAATGAATGGGCAGTGATAGTGATGAGTCTGTAACTTAATGAATGGGCAGTGATAGTGATGAGTCTGTAACTTAATGAATGGGCAGTGATATGAGTCTGTAACTTAATAAATGAGCAGTGATAGTGATGAGTCTGTAACTTAATGAATGAGCAGTGATAGTGATGAGTCCGTAACTTAATGAATGAGCAGTGATAGTGATGAGTCTGTAACTAATGAATGGGCAGTGATATGAGTCTGTAACTTAATGAATGGGCAGTGATAGTGATTAGTCTGTAACTTAATGAATGGGCAGTGATAGTGATGAGTCTGTAACTTAATGAATGAGCAGTGATATGAGTCTGTAACTTAATGAATGAGCAGTGATATGAGTCTGTAACTTAATGAATGAGCAGTGATATGAGTCTGTAACTTAATGAATGGGAAGTGATATGAGTCTGTAACTTAATGAATGAGCAGTGATAGTGATGAGTCTGTAACTTAATGAATGAGCAGTGATATGAGTCTGTAACTTAATGAATGAGCAGTGATAGTGATGAGTCTGTAACTTAATGAATGAGCAGTGATATGGGTCTGTAACTTAATGAATGAGCAGTGATAGTGATGAGTCTGTAACTTAATGAATGAGCAGTGATAGTGATGAGTCTGTAACTTAATGAATGAGCAGTGATATTAATGAGTCTGTAACTTAATGAATGGGTAGTGATAGTGATGAGTCTGTAACTTAATGAATGGGCAGTGATATGAGTCTGTAACTTAATGAATGGGCAGTGATATGAGTCTGTAACTAATGAATGGGCAGTGAGTGATGAGTCTGTAACTTAATGAATGGGCAGTGATAGTGATGAGTCTGTAACTTAATGAATGAGCAGTAATAGTGATGAGCCTGGAACCTAATGAATGAGCAGTGATAGTGATGAGTCTGTAACTAATGAATGAGCAGTGATGATGAGTCTGTAACTTAATGAATGAGCAGTGATAGTGATGAGTCTGTAACTTAATGAATGGGCAGTGATATGAGTCTGTAACTTAATGAATGGGCAGTGATAGTGATGAGTCTGTAACTTAATGAATGAGCAGTGATAGTGATGAGTCTGTAACTTAATGAATGGGCAGTGATAGTGATGAGTCTGTAACTTAATGAATGGGCAGTGATATGAGTCTGTAACTTAATGAATGGGCAGTGATAGTGATGAGTCTGTAACTTAATGAATGAATGAGCAGTGATAGTGATGAGTCTGTAACTAATGAATGAGCAGTGATGGTGATGAGTCTGTAACTTAATGAATAGAGCAGTGATGGTGATGAGTCTGTAACTTAATGAATGAGCAGTGATAGTGATGAGTCTGTAACTTAATGAATGAGCAGTGATAGTGATGAGTCTGTAACTAATGAATGGGCAGTGATGAGTCTGTAACTTAATGAATGGGCAGTGATGATGAGTCTGTAACTTAATGAATGAGCAGTGATAGTGATGAGTCTGTAACTAATGAATGGGCAGTGATGATGAGTCTGTAACTTAATGAATGGGCAGTGATAGTGATGAGTCTGTAACTTAATGAATGGGCAGTGATAGTGATGAGTCTGTAACTTAATGAATGGGCAGTGATGAGTCTGTAACTTAATAAATGAGCAGTGATAGTGATGAGTCTGTAACTTAATGAATGAGCAGTGATAGTGATGAGTCTGTAACTTAATGAATGGGCAGTGATAGTGATGAGTCTGTAACTTAATGAATGGGCAGTGATAGTGATGAGTCTGTAACTTAATGAATGGGCAGTGATAGTGATGAGTCTGTAACTTAATGAATGAGCAGTGATATGAGTCTGTAACTTAATGAATGAGCAGTGATATGAGTCTGTAACTTAATGAATGAGCAGTGATATGAGTCTGTAACTTAATGAATGGGAAGTGATATGAGTCTGTAACTTAGTGAATGAGCAGTGATAGTGATGAGTCTGTAACTTAATGAATGAGCAGTGATGATGAGTCTGTAACTTAATGAATGAGCAGTGATAGTGATGAGTCTGTAACTTAATGAATGAGCAGTGATATGGGTCTGTAACTTAATGAATGAGCAGTGATAGTGATGAGTCTGTAACTTAATGAATGAGCAGTGATAGTGATGAGTCTGTAACTTAATGAATGAGCAGTGATAGTAATGAGTCTGTAACTTAATGAATGGGTAGTGATAGTGATGAGTCTGTAACTTAATGAATGGGCAGTGATATGAGTCTGTAACTTAATGAATGGGCAGTGATATGAGTCTGTAACTAATGAATGGGCAGTGATATGAGTCTGTAACTTAATGAATGGGCAGTGATAGTGATGAGTCTGTAACTTAATGAATGAGCAGTAATAGTGATGAGCCTGGAACCTAATGAATGAGCAGTGATAGTGACGAGTCTGTAACTAATGAATGAGCAGTGATATGAGTCTGTAACTTAATGATAGAGCAGTGATGGTGATGAGTCTGTAACTTAATGAATGAGCAGTGATAGTGATGAGTCTGTAACTTAATGAATGGGCAGTGATAGTGATGAGTCTGTAACTTAATGAATGAGCAGTGATAGTGATGAGTCTGTAACTTAATGAATGAGCAGTGATAGTGATGAGTCTGTAACTAATGAATGGGCAGTGATGAGTCTGTAACTTAATGAATGGGCAGTGATAGTGATGAGTCTGTAACTTAATGAATGAGCAGTGATAGTGATGAGTCTGTAACTAATGAATGGGCAGTGATATGAGTCTGTAACTTAATGAATGGGCAGTGATAGTGATGAGTCTGTAACTTAATGAATGGGCAGTGATAGTGATGAGTCTGTAACTTAATGAATGAGCAGTAATAGTGATGAGCCTGGAACCTAATGAATGAGCAGTGATAGTGACGAGTCTGTAACTAATGAATGAGCAGTGATAGTGATGAGTCTGTAACTTAATGATAGAGCAGTGATGGTGATGAGTCTGTAACTTAATGAATGAGCAGTGATAGTGATGAGTCTGTAACTTAATGAATGGGCAGTGATAGTGATGAGTCTGTAACTTAATGAATGAGCAGTGATGGTGATGAGTCTGTAACTAATGAATGGGCAGTGATGATGAGTCTGTAACTTAATGAATGGGCAGTGATAGTGATGAGTCTGTAACTTAATGAATGAGCAGTGATAGTGATGAGTCTGTAACTTAATGAATGGGCAGTGATGAGTCTGTAACTTAATGAATGGGCAGTGATAGTGATGAGTCTGTAACTTAATGAATGAGCAGTGATAGTGATGAGTCTGTAACTAATGAATGGGCAGTGATAGTGATGAGTCTGTAACTTAATGAATGGGCAGTGATAGTGATGAGTCTGTAACTTAATGAATGGGCAGTGATAGTGATGAGTCTGTAACTTAATGAATGAGCAGTGATAGTGATGAGTCTGTAACTTAATGAATGAGCAGTGATAATGAGTCTGTAACTTAATGAATGAGCAGTGATATGAGTCTGTAACTTAATGAATGAGCAGTGATATGAGTCTGTAACTTAATGAATGAGCAGTGATAGTGATGAGTCTGTAACTTAATGAATGAGCAGTGATAGTGATGAGTCTGTAACTTAATGAATAAATGAGCAGTGATAGTGATGAGTCTGTAACTTAATGAATGAGCAGTGATAGTGATGAGTCTGTAACTTAATGAATGAGCAGTGATATGGGTCTGTAACTTAATGAATGAGCAGTGATAGTGATGAGTCTGTAACTTAATGAATGAGCAGTGATAGTGATGAGTCTGTAACTTAATGAATGAGCAGTGATAGTAATGAGTCTGTAACTTAATGAATGGCAGTGATAGTGATAAGTCTGTAACTTAATGAATGGGCAGTGATATGAGTCTGTAACTTAATGAATGGGCAGTGATATGAGTCTGTAACTTAATGAATGGGCAGTGATATGAGTCTGTAACTTAATGAATAGCAGTGATAGTGATGAGTCTGTAACTTAATGAATGAGCAGTGATAGTGATGAGTCTGTAACTTAATGAATGGGCAGTGATAGTGATGAGTCTGTAACCTAATGAATAAGCAGTGATGGTGATGAGTCTGTAACTAAATGAATGAGTAGTGATAGTGATGAGTCTGTAACTTAATAATGAATGGGCAGTGATAGTGATGAGTCTGTAACTTAATGAATGGGCAGTGATAGTGATGAGTCTGTAACTTAATGAATGAGCAGTGATAGTGATGAGTCTGTAACTTAATGAATGGGCAGTGATGAGTCTGTAACTTAATGAATGGGCAGTGATAGTGATGAGTCTGTAACTTAATGAATGGGCAGTGATAGTGATGAGTCTGTAACTTAATGAATGGGCAGTGATAGTGATGAGTCTGTAACTTAATGAATGGGCAGTGATAGTGATGAGTCTGTAACTTAATGAATGAGCAGTGATAGTGATGAGTCTGTAACTAATGAATGAGCAGTGATATGAGTCTGTAACTTAATGATAGAGCAGTGATGGTGATGAGTCTGTAACTTAATGAATGAGCAGTGATAGTGATGAGTCTGTAACTTAATGAATGAGCAGTGATAGTGATGAGTCTGTAACTAATGAATGGGCAGTGATGAGTCTGTAACTTAATGAATGGGCAGTGATATGAGTCTGTAACTTAATGAATGGGCAGTGATATGAGTCTGTAACTTAATGAATGAGCAGTGATAGTGATGAGTCTGTAACTAATGAATGGGCAGTGATATGAGTCTGTAACTTAATGAATGGGCAGTGATAGTGATGAGTCTGTAACTTAATGAATGGGCAGTGATAGTGATGAGTCTGTAACTAATGAATGGGCAGTGATATGAGTCTGTAACTTAATAAATGAGCAGTGATAGTGATGAGTCTGTAACTTAATGAATGAGCAGTGATAGTGATGAGTCCGTAACTTAATGAATGAGCAGTGATAGTGATGAGTCTGTAACTAATGAATGGGCAGTGATATGAGTCTGTAACTTAATGAATGGGCAGTGATAGTGATTAGTCTGTAACTTAATGAATGGGCAGTGATAGTGATGAGTCTGTAACTTAATGAATGAGCAGTGATATGAGTCTGTAACTTAATGAATGAGCAGTGATATGAGTCTGTAACTTAATGAATGAGCAGTGATATGAGTCTGTAACTTAATGAATGGGAAGTGATATGAGTCTGTAACTTAGTGAATGAGCAGTGATAGTGATGAGTCTGTAACTTAATGAATGAGCAGTGAGTTATGAGTCTGTAACTTAATGAATGAGCAGTGATAGTGATGAGTCTGTAACTTAATGAATGAGCAGTGATATGGGTCTGTAACTTAATGAATGAGCAGTGATAGTGATGAGTCTGTAACTTAATGAATGAGCAGTGATAGTGATGAGTCTGTAACTTAATGAATGAGCAGTGATATTAATGAGTCTGTAACTTAATGAATGGGTAGTGATAGTGATGAGTCTGTAACTTAATGAATGGGCAGTGATATGAGTCTGTAACTTAATGAATGGGCAGTGATATGAGTCTGTAACTAATGAATGGGCAGTGAGTGATGAGTCTGTAACTTAATGAATGGGCAGTGATAGTGATGAGTCTGTAACTTAATGAATGAGCAGTGATAGTGATGAGTCTGTAACCTAATGAATGAGCAGTGATAGTGATGAGTCTGTAACTAATGAATGAGCAGTGATATGAGTCTGTAACTTAATGATAGAGCAGTGATGGTGATGAGTCTGTAACTTAATGAATGAGCAGTGATAGTGATGAGTCTGTAACTTAATAAATGGGCAGTGATAGTGATGAGTCTGTAACTTAATGAATGAGCAGTGATAGTGATGAGTCTGTAACTTAATGAATGAGCAGTGATAGTGATGAGTCTGTAACTAATGAATGGGCAGTGATGAGTCTGTAACTTTATGAATGGGCAGTGATAGTGATGAGTCTGTAACTTAATGAATGAGCAGTGATAGTGATGAGTCTGTAACTAATGAATGGGCAGTGATATGAGTCTGTAACTTAATGAATGGGCAGTGATAGTGATGAGTCTGTAACTTAATGAATGGGCAGTGATAGTGATGAGTCTGTAACTTAATGAATGAGCAGTGATAGTAATGAGTCTGTAACTTAATGAATGAGCAGTGATATGAGTCTGTAACTTAATGAATGAGCAGTGATATGAGTCTGTAACTTAATGAATGGGCAGTGATATGAGTCTGTAACTTAATGAATGAGCAGTGATAGTGATGAGTCTGTAACTTAATAAATGAGCAGTGATATGAGTCTGTAACTTAATGAATGAGCAGTGATAGTGATGAGTCTGTAACTTAATGAATGAGCAGTGATATGGGTCTGTAACTTAATGAATGAGCAGTGATAGTGATGAGTCTGTAACTTAATGAATGAGCAGTGATAGTGATGAGTCTGTAACTTAATGAATGAGCAGTGATAGTAATGAGTCTGTAACTTAATGAATGGCCAGTGATAGTGATAAGTCTGTAACTTAATGAATGGGCAGTGATATGAGTCTGTAACTTAATGAATGGGCAGTGATAGTGATGAGTCTGTAACTTAATGAATGGGCAGTGATAGTGATGAGTCTGTAACTTAATGAATGAGCAGTAATAGTGATGAGCCTGGAACCTAATGAATGAGCAGTGATAGTGACGAGTCTGTAACTAATGAATGAGCAGTGATATGAGTCTGTAACTTAATGATAGAGCAGTGATGGTGATGAGTCTGTAACTTAATGAATGAGCAGTGATAGTGATGAGTCTGTAACTTAATAAATGGGCAGTGATAGTGATGAGTCTGTAACTTAATGAATGAGCAGTGATAGTGATGAGTCTGTAACTTAATGAATGAGCAGTGATGGTGATGAGTCTGTAACTAATGAATGGGCAGTGATATGAGTCTGTAACTTAATGAATGGGCAGTGATAGTGATGAGTCTGTAACTTAATGAATGAGCAGTGATAGTGATGAGTCTGTAACTAATGAATGGGCAGTGATATGAGTCTGTAACTTAATGAATGGGCAGTGATAGTGATGAGTCTGTAACTTAATGAATGGGCAGTGATAGTGATGAGTCTGTAACTTAATGAATGAGCAGTGATAGTAATGAGTCTGTAACTTAATGAATGAGCAGTGATAGTGATGAGTCTGTAACTTAATGAATGGGCAGTGATATGAGTCTGTAACTTAATGAATGAGCAGTGATAGTGATGAGTCTGTAACTTAATAAATGAGCAGTGATATGAGTCTGTAACTTAATGAATGAGCAGTGATAGGTCTGTAACTTAATGAATGAGCAGTGATATGGGTCTGTAACTTAATGAATGAGCAGTGATAGTGATGAGTCTGTAACTTAATGAATGAGCAGTGATAGTGATGAGTCTGTAACTTAATGAATGAGCAGTGATAGTAATGAGTCTGTAACTTAATGAATGGCCAGTGATAGTGATAAGTCTGTAACTTAATGAATGGGCAGTGATATGAGTCTGTAACTTAATGAATGGGCAGTGATAGTGATGAGTCTGTAACTTAATGAATGGGCAGTGATAGTGATGAGTCTGTAACTTAATGAATGAGCAGTAATAGTGATGAGCCTGTAACCTAATGAATGAGCAGTGATAGTGATGAGTCTGTAACTAATGAATGAGCAGTGATATGAGTCTGTAACTTAATGATAGAGCAGTGATGGTGATGAGTCTGTAACTTAATGAATGAGCAGTGATAGTGATGAGTCTGTAACTTAATAAATGGGCAGTGATAGTGATGAGTCTGTAACTTAATGAATGAGCAGTGATAGTGATGAGTCTGTAACTTAATGAATGAGCAGTGATAGTGATGAGTCTGTAACTAATGAATGGGGAGTGATGAGTCTGTAACTTTATGAATGGGCAGTGATAGTGATGAGTCTGTAACTTAATGAATGGGCAGTGATATGAGTCTGTAACTTAATGAATGAGCAGTGGTAGTGATGAGTCTGTAACTTAATGAATGAGCAGTGATAGTGATGAGTCTGTAACTTAATGAATGAGCAGTGATAGTGATGAGTCTGTAACTTAATGAATGGGCAGTGATAGTGATGAGTCTGTAACTTAATGAATGGGCAGTGATAGTAATGAGTCTGTAACTTAATGAATAGGCAGTGATAGTGATGCCCATTTTATGTGAACGTGCTCGTAGTTTGATTGGTAAATCCTGGGTTAATTGAACAAATTGATTACCACCGTTGTGACATCTCTTACCTAGATCGCAAGCGCCAGGTTAAATGAAGACAGTTAATGGAAAGTAATCCAGGGCATGTTGAACGTGTTTCGTAGTACAGGCCTCAGGTCACTGAGGCGGGCAGCAAAGATTGAGGCAGACCCCTCCCATCCTTAAAACAGATACGCTACGGTCTATAAAGACCAAAACATCCCATCACAAGTAAAGCTTCTTCCCCACGGTGGTGAGTCGGAACATGCTTTTTGCACTAGTCTGCCCTAAGCCCTTAGTGTGGTACATTGGTATAATAAATAAATTGGATTAACAGAAAAGTAAAAGTTTTAAACTTGGAAATATGATACGATTCTATTCCCTACCAAAGCCCCAAGAAATTAAACCTTTCTTGGGGAAAGGAAGAAATGTTACCTCTGACGATTTCTTCTCCCTGCCATAGGTAAGCAATCCTGGTTGGGGGGATGGGGGGTTGGCACAATTTGATTGTTTCTCTAATCGGTGGCTTGATCGCCTCTTAACATGAAAATAGAAATATGAAAATTGAAACTCACTAATTATTTTACATAACACCAAATTAATTTTATTATAATATGTGTGCATCAAGTACCTTGTAAACGTTTCCTTTTTCCAAAATTCCAAGAGCCTTTGTGACCAACTTATGTAAGTTTTACAGTCAAAACAATAATTACAACATTTTATATAAAGTTAAAAAAAGTATTTATTCAAGTTCTATACAGTTAGAATGCTCAACTTTTGTCTTTCATTCATGTGACGCACACATACATAAGCGACAAGACGATATTCATGGTAGGAAACTGAATGAAATTAACTCAATATTTTCTAAGACACTAATTAATTTGATAATTTCATGCGAAAACAATGAAATATAATGCCAAATCGAACTTTTGTGACTACATTCTGGACTTTTAGCCATGAACTAATCAAAAAGGATTTAACATACATCCATATTAGTTACAGCAATGATTTTGTGCCGCTCCCTCTGATAATACATGCGAGACACGAGGTTTTATTTGTCGATAGAGCGAACCAACTCAACCTGTGAGAACTGGTTGAAAAAAAATAATGTAATGAAACACTACGACAAAAGTATGCATGTCCTGTATGATATTAACAATTATTAGATTACCTCTCGTACAACTGTGCAGTAGGTAGCTAGCATATTATGCTGACAACTTAATAGCAGAAAAACTAAAACAAAATTAACATTCATGGTAGGCTGCTCACTACTAAAGAGGGGCTAAATCTTGCTTGGTTTTCTTATTCTTTATAGTACCTCTTGACTAATTTTCTAGTAATAATTACCAAGCCTTTATAATCCTAGTGTGTGACTGGTCATTTAGTCATTCAGTAGAGAAAGAGCCAAAGGACATGCACCTTTCAACAGTTATACTGTGAATTTTGTCACATTTAAAATGAACACTTCAACCATTTAACTGAGCATGTCAAAACCGAGGCTAATGGATCTGCAAGCTGTCTGTGCACAAATACAAATTTAAAGTAAGTAATCACTCTAGATGTTTTACCTTACTAAAGCTTGTTTGTCATAAGAGTTCCGTAAAATAATGTATTAAATAAATATTTAATAAAATAATAAAAGTAATTTGTAAAAGTTATTAATGTATTAACGTAATTGTTTGTCAGATATGAGGTTTACTAACAAGGTTCGGGAGGAGGACTTCCAGCTAATTAATTACAGGTGGAAACCCTCAGCAATTAACAGCTAGAGGGTACATATAGACTCAGCAGTCTTACCTCGCTCCGCTGACAGCTCGCAGCATTCTCTCTCGTGGATATCATGTCTCATTCAAGCTCTTCCTCCGATGAAGGCGTCAGCATTCCCACGAATGCCCCTCCGCAAGTCGCGGGTCCTCCGATAAGTTCGGCCATGCCGGACGCCACTCCTGAACCCAGGACCTCTTCCCGCGGCCGCACTCGACCAGCCGTGCGTTCACCCAGACGCCGGTACCAGGCTTCGCCGCCCCCAGCAAGACCACCACCTCTTTCCCCGGCCTCCTCCTACCGCTCGACCGTCCCGACGATCCCTCCCATCGGGAAGTGGACCGTAGCCGGGCTGAGACAGGTGCTGGGCTACTCAGACACGCAGGTCTCCAGGAAAATGCACAAGGCGGAGCTGTACGACTTATACGTCTCCCTCCAAGCTCCTCCTAAACCCGCCCACAGGCAGGGCAAAACCCGCAGGGCCCTAAGCATTCCGGCCCAGGCAACTCCGTCGTCCTCCCGCTCAGGACACCGCTCGCTGCGTTCCGCAAATGCCTCCGCCGCCGCAGCGGCGCGTCCGGACGAGTCCAGCGGCTTCCCTTCAGTAGCGCAACTCTACACCCCCAATAACCCTCTCCCTTTCCAGTAGCCCCGAGCTCTGGCCCCAGGCAGTAGCGCGCAGCTTTTGCAGCCAGCAGCTGTACAGGCTAACCCTCGACTCCAGTCCCCCTACCCACCAGGTGCCAACCCCGCCCACCAGCAGTGGCCCGCAGCTAACCCCGCCCACCAGCAGTGGCCCGCAGCCCCGCAGCTTCAAACAAGCGCGGGCCTGCCCCCGCTCGCAGCGCAAGCTCACCCTTTTCCCTTCCAGCCTCCTTTCCCCCCGACTAACTTTCCTCCCCATGCCGCAGCAGGTCCCCTAGGCACGTTCCCACTGCCTACGTTCCAAGCTCCGGGGTACACCCTCCCCTGCGCCGCCACCCAATCCAAATCCCCATACTCCCTCTTCACAGCCACCCCGATGCCCGTGCCGTCTAACGCCGTCGCCATGGAACCCCCGCCGGTTTCCCAACACATCCGCGCCCAGATCCTCTCAGGTGCGGACGCAGACCTTTCATCTCTGCTCTCTCTTCTTCCCGCAGCCGAACCAGAACGCCGGATAGACTGCGGGGAGTACTCAGTCACCCTAAGGAACACAACCACCCACTCATCTCGCGTTCTCTCCTTCCCCGAGTTTTCAATTGCCTTTTTCCCCCAAAGGCAGCGCGAACTGAACGATTGTCAAGCGATCATAGCCGAACTCGCACTGTCCTATGGGGGGGGGGGCACTTCTACACTTACCACAAGCTCTTTTCCGCGAAAAGCGCCGTGCGAGTCGCACAGTGGAACCAGTGCCCCTACTGGGGCGCACTCGACCCAGATCTGCACAACAGGGTGTTCCTAGGCTGCAGGAACATCACTTGCGCCGTGTGCAGGTCCGCGGCGCACCCCACAGCCTCATGCCCACAAGTTAACCCCTCCCCCCCTCCCCACACCAGTTCGGGCAAGCCTGAGTCTACCAGCTACGTACCGCGTACGGCAACCACCAGCGCAACTCAGGCCTCCGCTTTCGTTGAAGACAGACAGATCTGTGACAATTTCAACGCGGGCAGATGCACCAGAGCACGCTGCCGCTTCATGCCCATTTGTAGCTTCTGCGGCGGCGCCCACGCCCGCCTTGTATGTCCAGTCTACAAATCTGCAAATAAAACATCAAAAAATTACTTGACGACTCCCGTAAATATTTCGCGCATGCATTTCGAACTGTCCCTCCCCCGGACGCCGAATTTACGGATTACCTACTATCAGGATTAAAAAATGGCTTCAAACCAGGCTTAGAGTGCCCGCTGTCACAAAACCTCATATGTAATAATCTGCTATCCGCCCTTATGGAACCCGAAGTAGTAGACCAACTGATCAAAAAAGAAGTCGAGTCAGGCTTCATGAACGGTCTGTTCAACAATCCCCCAGTCGACGTGTTCCGCATCAGCCCCATCGGAGTGGCCACAAGAAAATTCACAGGAAAAAAACGTCTAATTATCGACCTGTCAGACCCTCATAATTCCCCGTTCACAAGTATAAACAGCTTGATCCCTCTCGACGAATTCTCGCTTAAATTCCACGACATTGACCAGGCAATCGACATGATTAAAATCGCGGGTCGGGGCGCCTGGCTGGCCAAAGTTGACGTTACATCCACTTTCAAAGTCATGCCCATCCATCCCGACTCATGGGATCTCTTTGGAGTCCGCTGGCTCGAGAAATACTATTTCGCCGTACGTCTAACGTTCGGATGCAAAAGCAGCCCTAAAATATTCGACCTGCTATCAGAAGCAGTCTGCTGGATCTTGTCAAACAACTACGCCATCCCCCACCTCATTCACCTGCTAAACGATTTTCTAATAATCTCGCCTCCCAACGCCATCCCGGCCGCGCACCTCCTCTCAGTCCAAAATGTTTTCTCCGAGCTTGGAATCCCCCTCGCAGAGGAGAAAACCATGGGCCCCGCGACGTCCATCGAGTTCCTAGGGATTAATCTGGATTCTAGGGAATTCCAAGCATCCCTACCAAAGGAGAAAATCGACCGAATAATTCTCGTCTCCTCTACTTTCCTCTCCACTCATTTTCCCCTTCGCGTTTCCCCTTTCCGTCCAGCGAGCACTAGTCTCACAGCGGACGGAGCGAGAACTTCCCCGTTTCTCTTTCATCCAGTGAGCATTTGGTCTCCAGCAGATGCCGCGTGAGAAAACCTCCCGGGCAAGCACTCACTTTCCTGTACGTTTCCCCTTTCCGTCCAGCGAGCATCGGTCTCACAGCGGTCGGAATAGGAACTATACCAAGCGGGCATCGGTCCCACAACAAACGTTCAAACGCCCCACGTCCACAGGCCAGCAGGGGGGGTTTATAATCCGGCGGCTGTCCTCTGCTCCTTAGCGATAGGGGGGACAGCACGCCAAATACGCATTAAACCTATATCCCTTAATTGGCATGTAAGTGCGAACTCGTGAAATGAGGTTTACTAACAAGGTTCGGGAGGAGGACTTCCAGCTAATTAATTACAGGTGGAAACCCTCAGCAATTAACAGCTAGAGTGTACATATAGACTCAGCAGTCTTACCTCGCTCCGCTGACAGCTCGCAGCATCCCCCCACCACCCCTTCTCCGCTCAAATTCTAGTCCTAACCACTTACATGCGGGGGGGGGGGTACTCTGGGTTCGGGCCAAATTCCGAGCCCGGAGCCCTCCCTCCGGACAGCATGCCAAATACGCATTAAACCTATATCCCTTAATTGGCATGTAAGTGCGAACTCGTGAACCTGGGTAGGTGGAAGAAAAGGCATACAACTGGCCGAACCAATTTATGGCAACTTGCAGGAGGATTATGGGCTAATTCATGAGATGTTAAAGTTAAAAAATGTAACTTCCACCATTCCCTGGAATTCAGAGCTTTGGACAACACTCTCCGAAAAGGTTTTTGGGAGTATTTCAAGACAAAATGTAAGCTTGTTATGGGAGGTGTGGAGAGTGGGCTAAAAGGTATACAAGACAAATTCTTTAAAGCTAAAGCCCACTCTGAGGAAGAATACAGAAGCCCAACGCCACAGTTTTGTGTATCGCAATCATCAGAGTCCACAGACGAAGAGGATAGAGATGAAGGTCAGTCACTTGATTGCAATCCTCTGCATGATTAGGGAATAGGGAAGCACCAGGCTCCGCAAGCCTTGGACTCATGTCTTTTATAATGAGTTTAGGAAAAAAAATCCAAATTGTCCCCTTACATTTAAATACCAGCATGTGAGGATAGGCCATAGCCGGAAAAAAACAATTTTTACACGCTACAGCGGTGTGTGCATTTTCCACCTGCAAAACACGATATGTGTTCAAAATTGACCAAAGTCCCACTGGTGGTCATGGAAAGGTAACTGTGAGTCAAGATATGGAGAAGTTAGACATATTAAAGGTGACGTAAAATGTAGGCCAGCATCAAATATGCGCAGAGGAAAGATAAGCCAAGAAATTCATAAAGGTGTAAGCAACATGTACATGTGGTTGAATGTAACCCCGGTCAATGAAACCATAGCAGGAAACATGACTCGAAGTTTTTCTAAAGATGTCCTGAAGGTTATGTGTCGGCATCGAGTAATAGTCTCTGGCCCCCTGCCAGCTAGTGGCGGTGATGAGATCTACAGCACTCTCACAGCTCAATCGCTGGCTGTAGACGGAGTTCTGCCCGTCGCAATCGATAGGTTACGTGGATAATTGGCCAGGTTTTTGGGACTCGCACAGGAACAGGGTCAAGCCTGATCTGCTGAAGAGCGACAGACTCCATCCTAGCTGGAGAGGTGCTCTTCTTTTGTCTAGGAATATAGCTAGGAGACTCACTCCTATAGTGTAAAACATGAGATAGGGTGCAGGTCAGGCAGCAGGCTGTTAAGCCAGCCTGCTAGTCTAGTGGGATCTGCTGATAGAATAGCCAGAGCAGTCAGCAAACCCTGCACCATCGACACCGTCATTAAAAATAGGCTCAATAAAATAAAAAAAGGTAGTGAATGAAGTAAATGAAGCTTCCCCTCCAGGTTACACCAGTGATCAGATTCCCGCGTGCACCCCGTAAAGGGGAGGGGGGGTGTTGCTAATATTTATGCTACACAATATAATCATTTATTAAAAGAAATCACTGGGTTTGTGTCTTTTGAAGTATTACTTATGAGAACAAATCAGGGCAATACCTCGTTTTTGATAGCTACTATCTACAGGCCTCCTGGGCCGTACACATTGTTCCTAAGTGAGTTTCCAGAATTCTTGTCCGACATTGTAGTCATGGCAGATTCTATTTTAATCGCTGGTGATTTTAACATCCATATGGAAAATACCAATGACCCCCTTCAAAAGGCATTTAGTGCCATAATTGATTCGGTAGGTTTTCTCCAGCATGTCTCAGGACCTACGCACTGTCACAATCATACTTTAGATTTAGTGTTATCAAAGGGAATAAATGTAATTGATCTAACTATTTTTCCTCAAAATCCAGGTTTATCTGACCATAATCTTATAACATTTAGCATTAAAACAAGTGACACTTTTGCCCCCCAGGTAGGGATCTTTAAAATCTGTTGCATAAACTCTACGACTACTAATAAATGTATTGACGCACTTCCAGGCTCGTTCGGCCTGCTAAATGATGGTAGAGCTACATCATCTATACACAATCAAATAGAGGATCTAAACGATATACTGCGTAAGACTTAAGATGCTGTGGCACCCCTAAAAACAAAAACAATACAAAATAAGAAACTTGCTCCCTGGTACACTGACACTACTAGAACACTTAAGCAAGCCTCCAGAAAATTGGAGTGAAAGTGGCGCTCCACGAAGTTAGAAGTATTTAGACTAGCCTGGATTGATAGTACTGTGCTATACCGGAAATCACTTATAAGTGCTCGATCAGCCTACTTATCTAATCTAATCGACACAAACAAAAATAATCCTAAATTTCTTTTTGACACAATTGCAAAACTCACTAAAAAGCAATGTTTAACCAATGAAGTGGGTCTTCACTTTAGTTGTGATGAATTCATGAACTATTTCGATGAAAAAATAATCAACATTAGAAAAGAAATTGCAAATTGTACCCTTAACTGCCTCAGCTCTCAAAAACTTTGTTGTCCTGAGAGCCCGCAGAGCTGCCCTGATTTAGTTTTAATGGCGACTCTTGAATCTTTTGTACCTGTGTCTCTTGAAACATTTACAAAATTAATAAATAGTTCAAAATCAACCAACTGTCAACTAGACCCAATTCCAACTAAATTACTTAAGGAGTTACTTCCTGTGCTTGGCCCATCAATGTTGAACATAATAAATTGCTCCCTATCCTCCGGATCAGTGCCAACCTCACTAAAAATTGCAGAAATGAAGCCTCTGATAAAAAAAATGTAACTTAGATCCGGGACATCCTAAAGAACTACCGACCAATATCAAACCTCCCGTTTCTTTCAAAAATCTTAGAAAAATCTGTCTCACTACAACTTTCGGCCTTTCTGAAGACAAATAATATATATGAAAAACTTCAGTCCGGTTTTGGACCCCATCATAGCACTGCGACTGCACTTGTTAAGGTGGTAAACAACCTTTATTGGCTTCTGACAAAGGTTCTGCATCTCTCCTATTGCTTCTTGATCTTAGTGCTGCCTTTGACACTATTGATCACTCCCTTCTCTTGGAGAGATTGGAGACCCTTGTTGGGCTAAGAGGACATGTTCTCGACTGGTTTAGATCTTATTTATCAGATAGACTTCAGTTTGTTTGTGTAGATGGCTTATCCTCTAACAAATCAAAGGTATGCTTTGGTGTTCCGCAAGGCTCAGTCTTAGGACCACTTCTGTTCTCACTCTATATGTTGCCTTTGGGTGATGTAATCCGAAAATATAATGTCAATTTTCACTGCTATGCCGATGACACGCAGCTGTATATTGCTATGAAACATGGAGAAGCCCCTAAATTAGCTACTATGGAAGCTTGTGTTTCAGATATACGAAAGTGGATGACAGAGAATTTTCTGCTCCTAAATTCAGATAAAACTGAAATGCTAGTTTTAGGACCTAAGAAACAGAGAGATTTATTGACAGACCTTACGCTGAACTTAAACGGATGTATAGTCATTTCACAAAAAACTGTCAAAAACCTTGGAGTGACCCTTGACCCGGATCTCTCATTTGACGATCACATAAAATATATTTCAAGGACAGCATTTTTCCATCTTCGGAATATTGCAAAAATCAGAAATTATTTATAAAAAATTGATGCATAAAAACTAATCAATGCTTTTGTTACCTCAAGATTAGATTATTGCAATGTTCTATTCTCTGGTTACCCTGATAAATCAATAAACAAACTTCAATTAGTACTTAATAGGGCTGCTAGAATCTTAACTAGAACTAAGAAGTTTGACCATATTACCCCAGTTTTAGCCTCTTTACATTGGCTGCCTATCAAGGCTAGGGCAGACTTTAAAGTACTACTGTTAACATATAAAGCTTTACATCAACTTGCTCCCACCTACCTTGCTGAATTAGTCCAGCCATACATACCCACGCGTAACCTTAGATCAAAGGATGCTGGTCTCCTAATTGTACCTAAAATTTCTAAACAAACAGCTGGAGGTAGAGCCTTCTCCTATAGAGCTCCTCTATTATGGAATGAGTTGCCAATCTGGGTTAGAAATGTAGATTCTGTTCAAACCTTTAAATCACAATTAAAAACATATCTTTTCAGTAAGGTCTATGGTTGAGTGTAATATGGCCCAGGGTACGAAGGTGAACGGAAGGCTCGGATCTCATTCTGCCCTGCTGTCTTTGCCTTGCGGGTTCACATCTCCCCTGGGGTGTCCTCTCAATTGCTGCCTGGGGGGTGGAGTCACTGGCTCGCTATGGTTCCCTGTTGTTGCCTCATTCGAGTAGCTTTTTGAGCAAAAACGATACCTCCAGGCTGCTGCCTGGGGGCTGGAGTCACTGGCTCGCTATAGCTCTCCTTTGTTCGCTCAATCCGAGTAGCTAGTGAATAAACTCTGATTATCCCAGTTAACTGTCGGGAGGAGTCACTGGTTCGCTATAGCTCTCCTTTGTTCGCTCAATCCGAGTAGCTAGTGAATAAACTCTGATTATCCCAGTTAATTGTGGGGAGGAGTCACTGGGTCGCTATAGTGCTCCGTTGCAGCCTCAATTCGAGTAGCTTTGTGAGCAAAAACTAAACCTCCCATATGCTCCTTGGGGTGTGGATGTCACTGGCTCGCTATAGCTCTTGTTTGTTCCACCAGCTCGAGTAACTTTGTGAGCAAAACCTAAACCTGCCCGAGTGGTCATGGTCGATTGGCGTCCCTGGGTTGATGCTCGGCAAAGTGGGTGGGTGTTTTCCGGCCTATTGGGCCCTGTTTCGGGGTTTACCCTGTTCAGGGCCACAGCTTCACTGGACCCCCCTGTCTCATTCTAAGATCTATGCTGCTATATTATGGTGCCGGGGACGTAGGGAACCAGGGTGTTTAACCTTTCCTGTGTCCTGTCTCTACTAACATCTGTCTGGACTTGTCCTGGGTTTACCCGTTCATGCCCATTGTCTCACTAACCCCCCTGTCTCCTTTTAAAGTAATATGTTTGGTATACTGTTGTGCCGGGAACTAGTGTCCAACCTTTCCCTGTGCTTGTGTCCACTTCTGTCAGGGGGACCGCTCCAGCTTGGAGCATATGCTGGATCCTCCCTGGGGCCCCTGACTGTGCGGCTGACGGAACAGCTGATGCAACCGGAGCTTCTTCCTCCAAGCCTATCACACCCATCATCCCTCCCGGTCATCCCGGACTATTTTGTTTCTCAGATATTCACACCTCGCTTGTTGATTTGTCATAAACTGACCCAGCCCAGCCAGAAGAGGACTGGTGAACCCTCAGAGCCTGGTTCCTCTCTAGGTTTCTTCCTAAATCTGACTTTCAGGGAGTTTTTCCTAGCCGCCGTGTATCAACTTGTTCATCTTGTTTCTTGTTCAACTTGTTGA
This sequence comes from Dallia pectoralis, assembly GCA_029465975.1. NCBI lineage: Eukaryota > Metazoa > Chordata > Actinopteri > Esociformes > Umbridae > Dallia > Dallia pectoralis. The sequence goes on along the minus strand of CM055741.1, from coordinate 17,783,336 downwards.
TGTTTGCTCTGTCGGATTCAGGCTGGTGATTGTAAAAGCACTTTGTGACAACTTTGTTGTAAAAAGGGCTTTATAAATACATTTGATTGATTGATATTTCCTCTGAAGTGAGAAGAGCACGAGGCTGCATGATGAGACCATGCTGGAACTGATTATTGAAATGTATTGAAAAGCTTTCTGGTACAGGATATATAATCCTCTATCCCAGACTCTACAAGACACAAAATATACATACATTCACATTTACAGTTTTACAATATAAAAAAACACTTTAGTTCGAAGTTGATCTAACATTTCATAGTTGAAGTACATAAATTAATTGCATAGATTACTAACAAGATTTAAATTGTATACATTACACCTTCCGATAGGCAAAATGCATCCAGCCTATTCGTAAAAGTTTTTTTTTTCTTTTCAGACAAGCATGTTCTGGGGTAATGTTTTAAAGAATTCCCTTGTGTCTCATACATATTATTCTATAACTGAAAAATAGGCTCAACAGTTACATCATATATTCCCTGTACAAGCTTATACACCTGAATCATATCTCCTCCGTATCTTCTAAATATGAGTGTCGGCAAACTTAATTTCCTCAATCCTCAAGTTTTTCAATCCTGGAATTAATTTAGTGGCTCTTCTCTGGACCCTTTCAATTTTCTCTACATATTTCAATTTATATGGACACCAGAAAGAGCTAGCATACTCGAGGTGAGATCTAACCAGGGCTTTATACAGGGGTAAAAATATGTCCTTGCATACGTTTTGAAATGTTCTTTTTATTATTGCCATCATAGATGTAGCTTTTTCTAACTTTTCAGAAATATGTGTGTTGAATTCAAGCAAACCATCCACCACAACACCTATGTCCCTCTCCTCTGTTATTGGTTTGACTACTATATCCCCAACTACATAGTTGGCTACAGGTTTTCTTTTATTCCCAATATGTAAATGTTTGCATTTTTCAGGATTCATCTTTAGTAACCACTGGCCACACCATTTGCCCATGCTATTGAGATCTTCTTGGAGAAGTGCTCGGTCTGTCACTTGTTATTGTTCTAAAAAAATTTAGTATCATCCGCAAAAAGGTAAACGTCAGACTGTATCATATCAGGCAAATCATTTATATATATATTACAAAGAGAACAGGGCCCTATAATGATCCTTGTGGGACCCCGGATGTCACCGGCTTCCAGTCTGAGGCAGCACCATTTACTGTCACCTGTTGTCTTCGTTTGTGCAAAAAATCCTGTATCCAATATATAACTCTGCTATCAAAACAATAAGATTTTAACTTTGATAACAGTCTTTTATGTGGGACCGTGTCAAAGGCTTTTTGAAAATCCAGATATACACAATCAAATGTCTGCCCTCTATCCAAAGCTTGTGACCATTTATCAAGAACTGTGAGTAACTGGAGAGAAGTTGACCGACCAGATATGAAACCATATTGTTTACTACTAAATAAATTATTGTTTTTCATATAGTTGACAATATAAGTCCTTAAGTTTTTCCATTATCTTGCTAACCACTGACGTCAAACTAACTGGTCGGTAATTCCCAGCTAGAGATGTATTTCCCTTTTTAAAAATTGCACTGATTTGAGCCTCTTTCCACTCATTTGGTAAACTAGAATCCACTAATGATTTGTTAAATAGTATTGTTAGCGGTTCCGCAATCTCAACCGCCAATTCCTTCAAAATCCTAGGATGTATCAAATCTGGTCCAGGGGATTTATATACATTCATTTTCTGTAACAGCCGTTTTGTATCCTCTACTGATATTTCAAGGTGTTCTATTATCTGAACTTTGGCCCGTTCTGATTATGACCCAGACATTTTTAAAGGAGTGTGACTCAGGCCACTATATTATGCCAGCATACATACAGCATCTGGGGCCTGAAACACTTTGTCATATTCTGTTTTGCAAAACTGCAAATTTCAAGCACATTGGAAGATGCACTTCGCATTTTCCAAGCAATGTGCATTGGAGTTTTGTCCAAACATACCACAGATCAAGTCAAGGCGAAACTAGATCTTCTCAGTAGTGTCATTTTTGGCAAAAATGCTGACGATTTGCACGAGCTGCCTTCAAAAACTCCCAGTGATGCTGAGGCTCAAGATGACTTTTCATCTGTCACTCAAAGTTCTCCGTTCACAGTTCACCACAAGAAAGTCTTTGGTGAAACAGTTGCTAACATGCAGCAGCGCTCAGATGACCTTCAGCCAAACCCAATCTATATTCCAGCTTTGTTTTACATTTTATTTCACACCTACCTCAGAATTTTCCCTTTGTGGAGTGGCATCTTGCTTGGTGATTTCGGTACCAGCGGTACCAACATGTTGGGGAAACCAAAGACAAGAAGAAGACTACACTTCCCAAAGCCAGAGAGGAGAAGCAACGTGACACAAACTGTCATGCAGAGAATTGGTTTGGTATAGTGAAGAATTCAACTTCGACCAGCCCACTTTTGAGGCGGATGTATGCGGATGCATGCGTCTCTGCATTCGTACAAGATGCCCGAACCACCTCAACTGGCTCCTTTCTATGCAAAGGAGCAGCAGCTCTACTCCTCGAGTTCCTCTCGGATGACTGAGCTTCTCACCCTATCCCTAAGGGAGAGGCCAGCCACCTTTCTGAGAAAACCCATTTCGGCCGCTTGTACCCGCGATCTCGTTCTTTCGGTCATGACCCAGCTTTCATGACCATAGGTGAGGGTAGGAACAAAGATTGACCGGTAGATCGAGAGCTTTGCCTTCCGGCTCAGCTCTCTTTCGTCTACAACGGTGCGGTGAAGCGAATGCAACACCGCCCCCGCTGCCCGATCCTCCGACCAATCTCCCGCTCCATTGTTCCCTCACTCATGAACAAGACCCCGAGGTACTTGAACTCCTTCACTTGGAGTAAGGACTCATTCCCTACCCGGAGAAGGCACTCCACCGGTTTCCTGCTGAGAGTCATGGCCTCAGATTTAGAGGTGCTAACCCTCATCCCAGCCGCTTCACACTCGGCTGCGAACCGATCCAGTGAGTGCTGAAGGTCACCGACCGATGAGGCCATCAGGACCACATCATCCGCAAAAAGCAGTGATGTGACCATCAGCCCACCGGGCACGGGAACCCCTCCCCCATGACTACGCCTTGATATCCTGTCCATGAATATTACAAACAGGATTGGTGACCAACCCCCACCGGGAACGAATCCGACTTACTGCCGAGAACACGGACACAGCTCATGCTTTGAGCGTACAGAGGTGGATGGCCCTGAGAAGAGACCCCCTCACCCCATACTCCCGCAGCACCTCCCACAAAATATCCGGGGTAGAAAGTTATTATAAATTTATATTTAAACAGAAAGATAGATCCTTTTATTACATGGTGCTTCATCTTGAGAAACCTGGGCACCTTTCAGAGCAATTGAATCTAATCTTTTTGTTACATGTTAGTCAGCCAGTTTACTCCTTTATACACTTTTACACACATCTGTCCATTCAATATGTATATTCCATCTACATTCTCCCATCCACCTGTTTACACGTCTGCTCTTATATTTAGATGCACTTACAGATACAATGAAAGGTGTAAGATTGAGAAGACTGTCAGTAAAAGCAAAAGTACCTTTAAAAAGTTGGTAAATGCTTATTGTTTGCCTGGATGTCTTGGTAATGTCTCCTGGTTCTACGTCTTCTTAACTGAGTGTCTCTCTGACATCTGCAGCCATGTCTTATATTCTCTCTTATATAACCGCTACACCTGGACACACCTCTCATTTCTACTCCAAGAGAGACCTAATCAACATTAAGGTTTCCTGGTACTTTTAATTGATGTCACCAATTGTTATGGAATTATTTTCTAATACCACGTAATTAATGTTACTATACCTTTATCTCTAAAATAACATTAAGCAAATACACACTGAAACCAGACTGAAATAAGAACAGACAAAGTATCTCTCAAGTTAACTCTAACAGTTGAATTGATAGATGAGGAAACCTTTTCACATACACAGACGGCAACTTATGCAGTGACAGGCAGAATATTCCTAACTAAAGAGAAATACAGGGTCATATTTATATGGGTTGGTTTTACGCATACGCTTCCACACGAACATGAGCATTAATAATGAGAAACAGACGAGGCCTTCTAGAAGATCCCATCAAA
>CM055741.1:17076524-17093370 GCA_029465975.1 Dallia pectoralis | reverse complement strand
AATGAATGAAGGAATTTGTAGAACAATATCATTTACATGTAATAGAGGTTTATGTGGGATCAGTTTTTCTAACACTTTTTCTTACTTCAGCAGACTTATTGAGACTGGATTGTGAGTAGTTGAGAGGCCAGGATGAGTGAAAGGTTGAATGTAAACCCCTTTCTTATCATCACAATGATCAAATTGCAAATACAAATCTTTATAATTTTATTTTTTTAGAGAAATTAATGTGGTTCACACCATATTGTTTCAGCAACAAACCTCATTCCTATAGAAAAAAAAAAAAATCGCAATTTTACTGTGTTTACTCCATTGCAGGCTTGTTTGACACATTCCTCCAAAAACGTCTGTCCAAGCAGTTCTGCGTATCTTTTGACTGCTTGCAGAAACAGAACAGACTGGCAAGCAAGTATGTGTTCGGAGTTGTTTACAGTCTCCGACCAACAGCCAGGGTATAGTTTGGAATAATCTGACTTACAACATATCTGACTTTACGGCGTTTAAGGGTATTGTATATTTATCTTACATCAATTCCTGTTGTTGCTGCGCCGTCTTGAACCGCATTCTTCGGCGACGTTTAGGCATGGTCGAAACGTTACGTTCGCGACATGGACCTATGAATGAATTTTCAAAGTTATAATACAAGACAGTGTTTTAAATGCTGTGTAACTCAGTGTCTAAAACATAATCACTGTCAGTAATTATAGACAAAAATAGTACTTATTAGTCAAAACAAATGAACAAACAATGATTAGGTCCCCATTATGGGGGTGGGTGTGGGGCTAATAATAACAATACTTAGAAATGTTTTATTTATTCAAGAACAAACTCCTTGTAGTTGCAACATATGTCTTTAAAATATGAATAATTACAGATATTTGAAAAGATAATGTGTTGTCCCTATAAGAAGTTTAAACAATGCACGTCTGCAATCGGTTCACAAATGTATAAATGTTATGCAGCTTTGTGTGTCAACTGAAATTGTATCTAGTGAGAAGAAAGTGGACCACTTATTTTCTCAGTCGTTTTCTATGGGACTCAAGATCATTCATCTTTCATTTGACATGAGTAAGTGTATCCTATTTTTATCATGATAGATTTCACCTGAAATGTTCGAGTGATTTTATATGAAGTTCATGTTTTGTTTTTAATTTAGCTGATTGGATATCATTTCATTGACAAGTAACGCCAGCCTATTAGGAAACCCTGGATGACCTAGATGTAGAGTAGAATTGCTTTACCATGCCAGTAATCACATTGTAATGAATGAAGGAATTTGTAGAACAATATCATTTACATGTAATAGAGGTTTATGTGGGATCAGTTTTTCTAACACTTTTTCTTACTTCAGCAGACTTATTGAGACTGGATTGTGAGTAGTTGAGAGGCCAGGATGAGTGAAAGGTTGAATGTAAACCCCTTTCTTGTCATCACAATGATCAAGTTGCAGATACAAATCTTTATAATTTTATTTTTTTAGAGAAATTAATGTGGTTCACACCATATTGTTTCAGCAACAAACCTCATTCCTATAAAAAAAAATCGCAATTTTACTGTGTTTACTCCATTGCAGGCTTGTGAGATTCGAGAATGTTGACACATTCCTCCAAAAAACGTCTGTCCAAGCAGTTCTGCGTATCTTTTGACTGCTTGCAGAAACAGAACAGACTGGCAAGCAAGTATGTGTTCGGAGTTGTTTACAGTCTCCGACCAACAGCCAGGGTATAGTTTGGAATAATCTGACTTACAACATATCTGACTTTACGGCGTTTAAGGGTATTGTATATTTATCTTACATCAATTCCTGTTGTTGCTGCGCCGTCTTGAACCGCATTCTTCGGCGACGTTTAGGCATGGTCGAAACGTTACGTTCGCGACATGGACCTATGAATGAATTTTCAAAGTTATAATACAAGACAGTGTTTTAAATGCTGTGTAACTCAGTGTCTAAAACATAATCACTGTCAGTAATTATAGACAAAAATAGTACTTATTAGTCAAAACAAATGAACAAACAATGATTAGGTCCCCATTATGGGGGGTGGGTGTGGGGCTAATAATAACAATACTTAGAAATGTTTTATTTATTCAAGAACAAACTCCTTGTAGTTGCAACATATGTCTTTAAAATATGAATAATTACAGATATTTGAAAAGATAATGTGTTGTCCCTATAAGAAGTTTAAACAATGCACGTCTGCAATCGGTTCACAAATGTATAAATGTTATGCAGCTTTGTGTGTCAACTGAAATTGTATCTAGTGAGAAGAAAGTGGACCACTTATTTTCTCAGTCGTTTTCTATGGGACTCAAGATCATTCATCTTTCATTTGACATGAGTAAGTGTATCCTATTTTTATCATGATAGATTTCACCTGAAATGTTCGAGTGATTTTATATGAAGTTCATGTTTTGTTTTTAATTTAGCTGATTGGATATCATTTCATTGACAAGTAACGCCAGCCTATTAGGAAACCCTGGATGACCTAGATGTAGAGTAGAATTGCTTTACCATGCCAGTAATCACATTGTAATGAATGAAGGAATTTGTAGAACAATATCATTTACATGTAATAGAGGTTTATGTGGGATCAGTTTTTCTAACACTTTTTCTTACTTCAGCAGACTTATTGAGACTGGATTGTGAGTAGTTGAGAGGCCAGGATGAGTGAAAGGTTGAATGTAAACCCCTTTCTTGTCATCACAATGATCAAGTTGCAGATACAAATCTTTATAATTTTATTTTATTTTTTTAGAGAAATTAATGTGGTTCACACCATATTGTTTCAGCAACAAACCTCATTCCTATAAGAAATCGCAATTTTACTGTGTTTACTCCATTGCAGGCTTGTGAGATTCGAGAATGTTGACACATTCCTCCAAAAACGTCTGTCCAAGCAGTTCTGCGTATCTTTTGACTGCTTGCAGAAACAGAACAGACTGGCAAGCAAGTATGTGTTCGGAGTTGTTTACAGTCTCCGACCAACAGCCAGGGTATAGTTTGGAATAATCTGACTTACAACATATCTGACTTTACGGCGTTTAAGGGTATTGTATATTTATCTTACATCAATTCCTGTTGTTGCTGCGCCGTCTTGAACCGCATTCTTCCGCGACGTTTAGGCATGGTCGAAACGTTACGTTCGCGACATGGACCTATGAATGAATTTTCAAAGTTATAATACAAGACAGTGTTTTAAATGCTGTGTAACTCAGTGTCTAAAACATAATCACTGTCAGTAATTATAGACAAAAATAGTACTTATTAGTCAAAACAAATGAACAAACAATGATTAGGTCCCCATTATGGGGTGGGTGTGGGGCTAATAATAACAATACTTAGAAATGTTTTATTTATTCAAGAACAAACTCCTTGTAGTTGCAACATATGTCTTTAAAATATGAATAATTACAGATATTTGAAAAGATAATGTGTTGTCCCTATAAGAAGTTTAAACAATGCACGTCTGCAATCGGTTCACAAATGTATAAATGTTATGCAGCTTTGTGTGTCAACTGAAATTGTATCTAGTGAGAAGAAAGTGGACCACTTATTTTCTCAGTCGTTTTCTATGGGACTCAAGATCATTCATCTTTCATTTGACATGAGTAAGTGTATCCTATTTTTATCATGATAGATTTCACCTGAAATGTTCGAGTGATTTTATATGAAGTTCATGTTTTGTTTTTAATTTAGCTGATTGGATATCATTTCATTGACAAGTAACGCCAGCCTATTAGGAAACCCTGGATGACCTAGATGTAGAGTAGAATTGCTTTACCATGCCAGTAATCACATTGTAATGAATGAAGGAATTTGTAGAACAATATCATTTACATGTAATAGAGGTTTATGTGGGATCAGTTTTTCTAACACTTTTTCTTACTTCAGCAGACTTATTGAGACTGGATTGTGAGTAGTTGAGAGGCCAGGATGAGTGAAAGGTTGAATGTAAACCCCTTTCTTGTCATCACAATGATCAAATTGCAGATACAAATCTTTTATAATTTTATTTTTTAGAGAAATTAATGTGGTTCACACCATATTGTTTCAGCAACAAACCTCATTCCTATAAAAAAATCGCAATTTTACTGTGTTTACTCCATTGCAGGCTTGTGAGATTCGAGAATGTTGACACATTCCTCCAAAAACGTCTGTCCAAGCAGTTCTGCGTATCTTTTGACTGCTTGCAGAAACAGAACAGACTGGCAAGCAAGTATGTGTTCGGAGTTGTTTACAGTCTCCGACCAACAGCCAGGGTATAGTTTGGAATAATCTGACTTACAACATATCTGACTTTACGGCGTTTAAGGGTATTGTATATTTATCTTACATCAATTCCTGTTGTTGCTGCGCCGTCTTGAACCGCATTCTTCCGCGACGTTTAGGCATGGTCGAAACGTTACGTTCGCGACATGGACCTATGAATGAATTTTCAAAGTTATAATACAAGACAGTGTTTTAAATGCTGTGTAACTCAGTGTCTAAAACATAATCACTGTCAGTAATTATAGACAAAAATAGTACTTATTAGTCAAAACAAATGAACAAACAATGATTAGGTCCCCATTATGGGGGTGGGTGTGGGGCTAATAATAACAATACTTAGAAATGTTTTATTTATTCAAGAACAAACTCCTTGTAGTTGCAACATATGTCTTTAAAATATGAATAATTACAGATATTTGAAAAGATAATGTGTTGTCCCTATAAGAAGTTTAAACAATGCACGTCTGCAATCGGTTCACAAATGTATAAATGTTATGCAGCTTTGTGTGTCAACTGAAATTGTATCTAGTGAGAAGAAAGTGGACCACTTATTTTCTCAGTCGTTTTCTATGGGACTCAAGATCATTCATCTTTCATTTGACATGAGTAAGTGTATCCTATTTTTATCATGATAGATTTCACCTGAAATGTTCGAGTGATTTTATATGAAGTTCATGTTTTGTTTTTAATTTAGCTGATTGGATATCATTTCATTGACAAGTAACGCCAGCCTATTAGGAAACCCTGGATGACCTAGATGTAGAGTAGAATTGCTTTACCATGCCAGTAATCACATTGTAATGAATGAAGGAATTTGTAGAACAATATCATTTACATGTAATAGAGGTTTATGTGGGATCAGTTTTTCTAACACTTTTTCTTACTTCAGCAGACTTATTGAGACTGGATTGTGAGTAGTTGAGAGGCCAGGATGAGTGAAAGGTTGAATGTAAACCCCTTTCTTATCATCACAATGATCAAATTGCAGATACAAATCTTTATAATTTTATTTTTTTAGAGAAATTAATGTGGTTCACACCATATTGTTTCAGCAACAAACCTCATTCCTATAAAAAAAAATCGCAATTTTACTGTGTTTACTCCATTGCAGGCTTGTGAGATTCGAGAATGTTGACACATTCCTCCAAAAAACGTCTGTCCAAGCAGTTCTGCGTATCTTTTGACTGCTTGCAGAAACAGAACAGACTGGCAAGCAAGTATGTGTTCGGAGTTGTTTACAGTCTCCGACCAACAGCCAGGGTATAGTTTGGAATAATCTGACTTACAACATATCTGACTTTACGGCGTTTAAGGGTATTGTATATTTATCTTACATCAATTCCTGTTGTTGCTGCGCCGTCTTGAACCGCATTCTTCCGCGACGTTTAGGCATGGTCGAAACGTTACGTTCGCGACATGGACCTATGAATGAATTTTCAAAGTTATAATACAAGACAGTGTTTTAAATGCTGTGTAACTCAGTGTCTAAAACATAATCACTGTCAGTAATTATAGACAAAAATAGTACTTATTAGTCAAAACAAATGAACAAACAATGATTAGGTCCCCATTATGGGGGGTGGGTGTGGGGCTAATAATAACAATACTTAGAAATGTTTTATTTATTCAAGAACAAACTCCTTGTAGTTGCAACATATGTCTTTAAAATATGAATAATTACAGATATTTGAAAAGATAATGTGTTGTCCCTATAAGAAGTTTAAACAATGCACGTCTGCAATCGGTTCACAAATGTATAAATGTTATGCAGCTTTGTGTGTCAACTGAAATTGTATCTAGTGAGAAGAAAGTGGACCACTTATTTTCTCAGTCGTTTTCTATGGGACTCAAGATCATTCATCTTTCATTTGACATGAGTAAGTGTATCCTATTTTTATCATGATAGATTTCACCTGAAATGTTCGAGTGATTTTATATGAAGTTCATGTTTTGTTTTTAATTTAGCTGATTGGATATCATTTCATTGACAAGTAACGCCAGCCTATTAGGAAACCCTGGATGACCTAGATGTAGAGTAGAATTGCTTTACCATGCCAGTAATCACATTGTAATGAATGAAGGAATTTGTAGAACAATATCATTTACATGTAATAGAGGTTTATGTGGGATCAGTTTTTCTAACACTTTTTCTTACTTCAGCAGACTTATTGAGACTGGATTGTGAGTAGTTGAGAGGCCAGGATGAGTGAAAGGTTGAATGTAAACCCCTTTCTTGTCATCACAATGATCAAATTGCAGATACAAATCTTTATAATTTTATTTTATTTTTTTAGAGAAATTAATGTGGTTCACACCATATTGTTTCAGCAACAAACCTCATTCCTATAAAAAAAATCGCAATTTTACTGTGTTTACTCCATTGCAGGCTTGTGAGATTCGAGAATGTTGACACATTCCTCCAAAAACGTCTGTCCAAGCAGTTCTGCGTATCTTTTGACTGCTTGCAGAAACAGAACAGACTGGCAAGCAAGTATGTGTTCGGAGTTGTTTACAGTCTCCGACCAACAGCCAGGGTATAGTTTGGAATAATCTGACTTACAACATATCTGACTTTACGGCGTTTAAGGGTATTGTATATTTATCTTACATCAATTCCTGTTGTTGCTGCGCCGTCTTGAACCGCATTCTTCCGCGACGTTTAGGCATGGTCGAAACGTTACGTTCGCGACATGGACCTATGAATGAATTTTCAAAGTTATAATACAAGACAGTGTTTTAAATGCTGTGTAACTCAGTGTCTAAAACATAATCACTGTCAGTAATTATAGACAAAAATAGTACTTATTAGTCAAAACAAATGAACAAACAATGATTAGGTCCCCATTATGGGGGTGGGTGTGGGGCTAATAATAACAATACTTAGAAATGTTTTATTTATTCAAGAACAAACTCCTTGTAGTTGCAACATATGTCTTTAAAATATGAATAATTACAGATATTTGAAAAGATAATGTGTTGTCCCTATAAGAAGTTTAAACAATGCACGTCTGCAATCGGTTCACAAATGTATAAATGTTATGCAGCTTTGTGTGTCAACTGAAATTGTATCTAGTGAGAAGAAAGTGGACCACTTATTTTCTCAGTCGTTTTCTATGGGACTCAAGATCATTCATCTTTCATTTGACATGAGTAAGTGTATCCTATTTTTATCATGATAGATTTCACCTGAAATGTTCGAGTGATTTTATATGAAGTTCATGTTTTGTTTTTAATTTAGCTGATTGGATATCATTTCATTGACAAGTAACGCCAGCCTATTAGGAAACCCTGGATGACCTAGATGTAGAGTAGAATTGCTTTACCATGCCAGTAATCACATTGTAATGAATGAAGGAATTTGTAGAACAATATCATTTACATGTAATAGAGGTTTATGTGGGATCAGTTTTTCTAACACTTTTTCTTACTTCAGCAGACTTATTGAGACTGGATTGTGAGTAGTTGAGAGGCCAGGATGAGTGAAAGGTTGAATGTAAACCCCTTTCTTGTCATCACAATGATCAAATTGCAGATACAAATCTTTATAATTTTATTTTTTTAGAGAAATTAATGTGGTTCACACCATATTGTTTCAGCAACAAACCTCATTCCTATAAAAAAAATCGCAATTTTACTGTGTTTACTCCATTGCAGGCTTGTGAGATTCGAGAATGTTGACACATTCCTCCAAAAACGTCTGTCCAAGCAGTTCTGCGTATCTTTTGACTGCTTGCAGAAACAGAACAGACTGGCAAGCAAGTATGTGTTCGGAGTTGTTTACAGTCTCCGACCAACAGCCAGGGTATAGTTTGGAATAATCTGACTTACAACATATCTGACTTTACGGCGTTTAAGGGTATTGTATATTTATCTTACATCAATTCCTGTTGTTGCTGCGCCGTCTTGAACCGCATTCTTCCGCGACGTTTAGGCATGGTCGAAACGTTACGTTCGCGACATGGACCTATGAATGAATTTTCAAAGTTATAATACAAGACAGTGTTTTAAATGCTGTGTAACTCAGTGTCTAAAACATAATCACTGTCAGTAATTATAGACAAAAATAGTACTTATTAGTCAAAACAAATGAACAAACAATGATTAGGTCCCCATTATGGGGGTGGGTGTGGGGCTAATAATAACAATACTTAGAAATGTTTTATTTATTCAAGAACAAACTCCTTGTAGTTGCAACATATGTCTTTAAAATATGAATAATTACAGATATTTGAAAAGATAATGTGTTGTCCCTATAAGAAGTTTAAACAATGCACGTCTGCAATCGGTTCACAAATGTATAAATGTTATGCAGCTTTGTGTGTCAACTGAAATTGTATCTAGTGAGAAGAAAGTGGACCACTTATTTTCTCAGTCGTTTTCTATGGGACTCAAGATCATTCATCTTTCATTTGACATGAGTAAGTGTATCCTATTTTTATCATGATAGATTTCACCTGAAATGTTCGAGTGATTTTATATGAAGTTCATGTTTTGTTTTTAATTTAGCTGATTGGATATCATTTCATTGACAAGTAACGCCAGCCTATTAGGAAACCCTGGATGACCTAGATGTAGAGTAGAATTGCTTTACCATGCCAGTAATCACATTGTAATGAATGAAGGAATTTGTAGAACAATATCATTTACATGTAATAGAGGTTTATGTGGGATCAGTTTTTCTAACACTTTTTCTTACTTCAGCAGACTTATTGAGACTGGATTGTGAGTAGTTGAGAGGCCAGGATGAGTGAAAGGTTGAATGTAAACCCCTTTCTTATCATCACAATGATCAAATTGCAGATACAAATCTTTATAATTTTATTTTTTAGAGAAATTAATGTGGTTCACACCATATTGTTTCAGCAACAAACCTCATTCCTATAAAAAAAATCGCAATTTTACTGTGTTTACTCCATTGCAGGCTTGTGAGATTCGAGAATGTTGACACATTCCTCCAAAAACGTCTGTCCAAGCAGTTCTGCGTATCTTTTGACTGCTTGCAGAAACAGAACAGACTGGCAAGCAAGTATGTGTTCGGAGTTGTTTACAGTCTCCGACCAACAGCCAGGGTATAGTTTGGAATAATCTGACTTACAACATATCTGACTTTACGGCGTTTAAGGGTATTGTATATTTATCTTACATCAATTCCTGTTGTTGCTGCGCCGTCTTGAACCGCATTCTTCGCGACGTTTAGGCATGGTCGAAACGTTACGTTCGCGACATGGACCTATGAATGAATTTTCAAAGTTATAATACAAGACAGTGTTTTAAATGCTGTGTAACTCAGTGTCTAAAACATAATCACTGTCAGTAATTATAGACAAAAATAGTACTTATTAGTCAAAACAAATGAACAAACAATGATTAGGTCCCCATTATGGGGGTGGGTGTGGGGCTAATAATAACAATACTTAGAAATGTTTTATTTATTCAAGAACAAACTCCTTGTAGTTGCAACATATGTCTTTAAAATATGAATAATTACAGATATTTGAAAAGATAATGTGTTGTCCCTATAAGAAGTTTAAACAATGCACGTCTGCAATCGGTTCACAAATGTATAAATGTTATGCAGCTTTGTGTGTCAACTGAAATTGTATCTAGTGAGAAGAAAGTGGACCACTTATTTTCTCAGTCGTTTTCTATGGGACTCAAGATCATTCATCTTTCATTTGACATGAGTAAGTGTATCCTATTTTTATCATGATAGATTTCACCTGAAATGTTCGAGTGATTTTATATGAAGTTCATGTTTTGTTTTTAATTTAGCTGATTGGATATCATTTCATTGACAAGTAACGCCAGCCTATTAGGAAACCCTGGATGACCTAGATGTAGAGTAGAATTGCTTTACCATGCCAGTAATCACATTGTAATGAATGAAGGAATTTGTAGAACAATATCATTTACATGTAATAGAGGTTTATGTGGGATCAGTTTTTCTAACACTTTTTCTTACTTCAGCAGACTTATTGAGACTGGATTGTGAGTAGTTGAGAGGCCAGGATGAGTGAAAGGTTGAATGTAAACCCCTTTCTTGTCATCACAATGATCAAGTTGCAGATACAAATCTTTATAATTTTATTTTATTTTTTTAGAGAAATTAATGTGGTTCACACCATATTGTTTCAGCAACAAACCTCATTCCTATAAAAAAAAAAAATCGCAATTTTACTGTGTTTACTCCATTGCAGGCTTGTGAGATTCGAGAATGTTGACACATTCCTCCAAAAACGTCTGTCCAAGCAGTTCTGCGTATCTTTTGACTGCTTGCAGAAACAGAACAGACTGGCAAGCAAGTATGTGTTCGGAGTTGTTTACAGTCTCCGACCAACAGCCAGGGTATAGTTTGGAATAATCTGACTTACAACATATCTGACTTTACGGCGTTTAAGGGTATTGTATATTTATCTTACATCAATTCCTGTTGTTGCTGCGCCGTCTTGAACCGCATTCTTCCGCGACGTTTAGGCATGGTCGAAACGTTACGTTCGCGACATGGACCTATGAATGAATTTTCAAAGTTATAATACAAGACAGTGTTTTAAATGCTGTGTAACTCAGTGTCTAAAACATAATCACTGTCAGTAATTATAGACAAAAATAGTACTTATTAGTCAAAACAAATGAACAAACAATGATTAGGTCCCCATTATGGGGGGTGGGTGTGGGGCTAATAATAACAATACTTAGAAATGTTTTATTTATTCAAGAACAAACTCCTTGTAGTTGCAACATATGTCTTTAAAATATGAATAATTACAGATATTTGAAAAGATAATGTGTTGTCCCTATAAGAAGTTTAAACAATGCACGTCTGCAATCGGTTCACAAATGTATAAATGTTATGCAGCTTTGTGTGTCAACTGAAATTGTATCTAGTGAGAAGAAAGTGGACCACTTATTTTCTCAGTCGTTTTCTATGGGACTCAAGATCATTCATCTTTCATTTGACATGAGTAAGTGTATCCTATTTTTATCATGATAGATTTCACCTGAAATGTTCGAGTGATTTTATATGAAGTTCATGTTTTGTTTTTAATTTAGCTGATTGGATATCATTTCATTGACAAGTAACGCCAGCCTATTAGGAAACCCTGGATGACCTAGATGTAGAGTAGAATTGCTTTACCATGCCAGTAATCACATTGTAATGAATGAAGGAATTTGTAGAACAATATCATTTACATGTAATAGAGGTTTATGTGGGATCAGTTTTTCTAACACTTTTTCTTACTTCAGCAGACTTATTGAGACTGGATTGTGAGTAGTTGAGAGGCCAGGATGAGTGAAAGGTTGAATGTAAACCCCTTTCTTGTCATCACAATGATCAAATTGCAGATACAAATCTTTATAATTTTATTTTTTTAGAGAAATTAATGTGGTTCACACCATATTGTTTCAGCAACAAACCTCATTCCTATAAAAAAAAAATCGCAATTTTACTGTGTTTACTCCATTGCAGGCTTGTGAGATTCGAGAATGTTGACACATTCCTCCAAAAACGTCTGTCCAAGCAGTTCTGCGTATCTTTTGACTGCTTGCAGAAACAGAACAGACTGGCAAGCAAGTATGTGTTCGGAGTTGTTTACAGTCTCCGACCAACAGCCAGGGTATAGTTTGGAATAATCTGACTTACAACATATCTGACTTTACGGCGTTTAAGGGTATTGTATATTTATCTTACATCAATTCCTGTTGTTGCTGCGCCGTCTTGAACCGCATTCTTCGGCGACGTTTAGGCATGGTCGAAACGTTACGTTCGCGACATGGACCTATGAATGAATTTTCAAAGTTATAATACAAGACAGTGTTTTAAATGCTGTGTAACTCAGTGTCTAAAACATAATCACTGTCAGTAATTATAGACAAAAATAGTACTTATTAGTCAAAACAAATGAACAAACAATGATTAGGTCCCCATTATGGGGGTGGGTGTGGGGCTAATAATAACAATACTTAGAAATGTTTTATTTATTCAAGAACAAACTCCTTGTAGTTGCAACATATGTCTTTAAAATATGAATAATTACAGATATTTGAAAAGATAATGTGTTGTCCCTATAAGAAGTTTAAACAATGCACGTCTGCAATCGGTTCACAAATGTATAAATGTTATGCAGCTTTGTGTGTCAACTGAAATTGTATCTAGTGAGAAGAAAGTGGACCACTTATTTTCTCAGTCGTTTTCTATGGGACTCAAGATCATTCATCTTTCATTTGACATGAGTAAGTGTATCCTATTTTTATCATGATAGATTTCACCTGAAATGTTCGAGTGATTTTATATGAAGTTCATGTTTTGTTTTTAATTTAGCTGATTGGATATCATTTCATTGACAAGTAACGCCAGCCTATTAGGAAACCCTGGATGACCTAGATGTAGAGTAGAATTGCTTTACCATGCCAGTAATCACATTGTAATGAATGAAGGAATTTGTAGAACAATATCATTTACATGTAATAGAGGTTTATGTGGGATCAGTTTTTCTAACACTTTTTCTTACTTCAGCAGACTTATTGAGACTGGATTGTGAGTAGTTGAGAGGCCAGGATGAGTGAAAGGTTGAATGTAAACCCCTTTCTTGTCATCACAATGATCAAATTGCAGATACAAATCTTTATAATTTTATTTTTTTAGAGAAATTAATGTGGTTCACACCATATTGTTTCAGCAACAAACCTCATTCCTATAAAAAAAATCGCAATTTTACTGTGTTTACTCCATTGCAGGCTTGTGAGATTCGAGAATGTTGACACATTCCTCCAAAAAACGTCTGTCCAAGCAGTTCTGCGTATCTTTTGACTGCTTGCAGAAACAGAACAGACTGGCAAGCAAGTATGTGTTCGGAGTTGTTTACAGTCTCCGACCAACAGCCAGGGTATAGTTTGGAATAATCTGACTTACAACATATCTGACTTTACGGCGTTTAAGGGTATTGTATATTTATCTTACATCAATTCCTGTTGTTGCTGCGCCGTCTTGAACCGCATTCTTCGCGACGTTTAGGCATGGTCGAAACGTTACGTTCGCGACATGGACCTATGAATGAATTTTCAAAGTTATAATACAAGACAGTGTTTTAAATGCTGTGTAACTCAGTGTCTAAAACATAATCACTGTCAGTAATTATAGACAAAAATAGTACTTATTAGTCAAAACAAATGAACAAACAATGATTAGGTCCCCATTATGGGGGTGGGTGTGGGGCTAATAATAACAATACTTAGAAATGTTTTATTTATTCAAGAACAAACTCCTTGTAGTTGCAACATATGTCTTTAAAATATGAATAATTACAGATATTTGAAAAGATAATGTGTTGTCCCTATAAGAAGTTTAAACAATGCACGTCTGCAATCGGTTCACAAATGTATAAATGTTATGCAGCTTTGTGTGTCAACTGAAATTGTATCTAGTGAGAAGAAAGTGGACCACTTATTTTCTCAGTCGTTTTCTATGGGACTCAAGATCATTCATCTTTCATTTGACATGAGTAAGTGTATCCTATTTTTATCATGATAGATTTCACCTGAAATGTTCGAGTGATTTTATATGAAGTTCATGTTTTGTTTTTAATTTAGCTGATTGGATATCATTTCATTGACAAGTAACGCCAGCCTATTAGGAAACCCTGGATGACCTAGATGTAGAGTAGAATTGCTTTACCATGCCAGTAATCACATTGTAATGAATGAAGGAATTTGTAGAACAATATCATTTACATGTAATAGAGGTTTATGTGGGATCAGTTTTTCTAACACTTTTTCTTACTTCAGCAGACTTATTGAGACTGGATTGTGAGTAGTTGAGAGGCCAGGATGAGTGAAAGGTTGAATGTAAACCCCTTTCTTGTCATCACAATGATCAAGTTGCAGATACAAATCTTTATAATTTTATTTTTTTAGAGAAATTAATGTGGTTCACACCATATTGTTTCAGCAACAAACCTCATTCCTATAAAAAAAATCGCAATTTTACTGTGTTTACTCCATTGCAGGCTTGTGAGATTCGAGAATGTTGACACATTCCTCCAAAAACGTCTGTCCAAGCAGTTCTGCGTATCTTTTGACTGCTTGCAGAAACAGAACAGACTGGCAAGCAAGTATGTGTTCGGAGTTGTTTACAGTCTCCGACCAACAGCCAGGGTATAGTTTGGAATAATCTGACTTACAACATATCTGACTTTACGGCGTTTAAGGGTATTGTATATTTATCTTACATCAATTCCTGTTGTTGCTGCGCCGTCTTGAACCGCATTCTTCGGCGACGTTTAGGCATGGTCGAAACGTTACGTTCGCGACATGGACCTATGAATGAATTTTCAAAGTTATAATACAAGACAGTGTTTTAAATGCTGTGTAACTCAGTGTCTAAAACATAATCACTGTCAGTAATTATAGACAAAAATAGTACTTATTAGTCAAAACAAATGAACAAACAATGATTAGGTCCCCATTATGGGGGGGTGGGTGTGGGGCTAATAATAACAATACTTAGAAATGTTTTATTTATTCAAGAACAAACTCCTTGTAGTTGCAACATATGTCTTTAAAATATGAATAATTACAGATATTTGAAAAGATAATGTGTTGTCCCTATAAGAAGTTTAAACAATGCACGTCTGCAATCGGTTCACAAATGTATAAATGTTATGCAGCTTTGTGTGTCAACTGAAATTGTATCTAGTGAGAAGAAAGTGGACCACTTATTTTCTCAGTCGTTTTCTATGGGACTCAAGATCATTCATCTTTCATTTGACATGAGTAAGTGTATCCTATTTTTATCATGATAGATTTCACCTGAAATGTTCGAGTGATTTTATATGAAGTTCATGTTTTGTTTTTAATTTAGCTGATTGGATATCATTTCATTGACAAGTAACGCCAGCCTATTAGGAAACCCTGGATGACCTAGATGTAGAGTAGAATTGCTTTACCATGCCAGTAATCACATTGTAATGAATGAAGGAATTTGTAGAACAATATCATTTACATGTAATAGAGGTTTATGTGGGATCAGTTTTTCTAACACTTTTTCTTACTTCAGCAGACTTATTGAGACTGGATTGTGAGTAGTTGAGAGGCCAGGATGAGTGAAAGGTTGAATGTAAACCCCTTTCTTGTCATCACAATGATCAAGTTGCAGATACAAATCTTTATAATTTTATTTTTTAGAGAAATTAATGTGGTTCACACCATATTGTTTCAGCAACAAACCTCATTCCTATAAAAAAATCGCAATTTTACTGTGTTTACTCCATTGCAGGCTTGTGAGATTCGAGAATGTTGACACATTCCTCCAAAAAACGTCTGTCCAAGCAGTTCTGCGTATCTTTTGACTGCTTGCAGAAACAGAACAGACTGGCAAGCAAGTATGTGTTCGGAGTTGTTTACAGTCTCCGACCAACAGCCAGGGTATAGTTTGGAATAATCTGACTTACAACATATCTGACTTTACGGCGTTTAAGGGTATTGTATATTTATCTTACATCAATTCCTGTTGTTGCTGCGCCGTCTTGAACCGCATTCTTCCGCGACGTTTAGGCATGGTCGAAACGTTACGTTCGCGACATGGACCTATGAATGAATTTTCAAAGTTATAATACAAGACAGTGTTTTAAATGCTGTGTAACTCAGTGTCTAAAACATAATCACTGTCAGTAATTATAGACAAAAATAGTACTTATTAGTCAAAACAAATGAACAAACAATGATTAGGTCCCCATTATGGGGGTGGGTGTGGGGCTAATAATAACAATACTTAGAAATGTTTTATTTATTCAAGAACAAACTCCTTGTAGTTGCAACATATGTCTTTAAAATATGAATAATTACAGATATTTGAAAAGATAATGTGTTGTCCCTATAAGAAGTTTAAACAATGCACGTCTGCAATCGGTTCACAAATGTATAAATGTTATGCAGCTTTGTGTGTCAACTGAAATTGTATCTAGTGAGAAGAAAGTGGACCACTTATTTTCTCAGTCGTTTTCTATGGGACTCAAGATCATTCATCTTTCATTTGACATGAGTAAGTGTATCCTATTTTTATCATGATAGATTTCACCTGAAATGTTCGAGTGATTTTATATGAAGTTATGTTTTGTTTTTAATTTAGCTGATTGGATATCATTTCATTGACAAGTAACGCCAGCCTATTAGGAAACCCTGGATGACCTAGATGTAGAGTAGAATTGCTTTACCATGCCAGTAATCACATTGTAATGAATGAAGGAATTTGTAGAACAATATCATTTACATGTAATAGAGGTTTATGTGGGATCAGTTTTTCTAACACTTTTTCTTACTTCAGCAGACTTATTGAGACTGGATTGTGAGTAGTTGAGAGGCCAGGATGAGTGAAAGGTTGAATGTAAACCCCTTTCTTGTCATCACAATGATGTTTACAGTCTCCGACCAACAGCCAGGGTATAGTTTGGAATAATCTGACTTACAACATATCTGACTTTACGGCGTTTAAGGGTATTGTATATTTATCTTACATCAATTCCTGTTGTTGCTGCGCCGCCTTGAACCGCATTCTTCGGCGACGTTTAGGCATGGTCGAAA
>CM055741.1:17033149-17076024 GCA_029465975.1 Dallia pectoralis | reverse complement strand
ATTTTTGAAAACGCTAATTGGAAGCCCTGGGTGTACTGGATATTATTTATTTATTTATATGGGCAATATGTACTCCAGAACTCGCGCCCCCTAGGTCCCGGTACCACTCTAAGCAATTTCACAAACTAAAATCCAATTAACCGCGGTTCAAAAACATTCGACCCCTGGTTACCTAAAACGGATTTGCCGCACCCAACGCCCATGCGCAGACTCTTGCTTCCTGGCGGCATTTGGTTAGGGCAGACACTCCACTGTTTTCAACCGGGGGTTTTCTAGAAAATCGACATTTCCCGGGGAAGGTGCTATTTACGGACCAAAACAGGCGTACGCGTGAAAGACCTTCCAACGATACCAGGCACGACTCGCTAGCACCCACCGTCTCTGCGCAGCCCAATTTATAGATTCATTGTACAAACTTTATAAACGGATAGTAAGTTGTATAAAACTGAAACTAATTTAATATCCAATATTATTTTTAGTTTTAATATTATTCCATAAATACATTATTATCCAGCTATACATTATAAATTAACAGGCTGCTCGGATGTACTGCACTCGTTCCATACATATGGGCCACTACTCTGACACAATTAATATCCGATTTTCTCCATTCGGAAACGTGGGCAATTCTCTGGGATATCCAACCCTCCACCCCGTACCATGCATGCGGGACGTGACGCTCGGTTCCCCCGCTGAACTCGGAACAATGTCACCCCACCAATCGTGTAAATGAACAGGCGCTGCTCGGATGTACTGCACCTGCTTCATACATATGGGCCACTACTCTGACACAATTAATATCCGATTTTCTCCATTCAAAATACGGGCAATTCTGTGGGATCTGCCCTTTCTAACGACACCAGCCATGCGGGACAGTGATGCTCGGTTCCCCAGTGGAATTTAAACAAAGTCGTTATGTCGTTATGTGGTTCTCGGGACAGACACTTTGAATGCGGCCACGGAACGGGCCACTTGGGTGCAACATTATCCGATTTTCTCCATTCAAAATACGGGCAATTCTCTGGATCTGCCCTTTCTAACGACACCAGCCATGTGATGCTCGTCCCCGCTGGAATTTAAACAAAGTAGAGTCGTTATGGGGTTCTCGGGACAGACACTTTGAATGCGGCCACGGAACGGGCCACTACTCTGGCATACATTATCCGATTTTCCATTCAAAATACGGGCAATTCTGTGGGATCTGCCCTTTCTAACGACACCACCCATGCGGGACATTGATGCTCGGTCCCCCGCTGGAATTTAAACAAAGTCGTTATGTCGTTATGTGGTTCTCAGGACAGACACTTTGAATGCGGCCACGGAACGGGCCACTACTCTGGCATACATTATCCGATTTTCTCCATTCAAAATACGGGCAATTCTAGGGATCTGCCCTTTCTAACGACACCAGCCATGCGGGACAGTGACGCTCAGTCCCCCAGCTGGAATTTAAACAAAGTATAGTCGTTATGTCGTTCTCGGGACAGACACTTTGAATGCGGCCACGGAACGGGCCACTACTCTGGCATACATTATCCGATTTTCTCCATTCAAAATACGGGCAATTCTGTGGGATCTGCCCTTTCTAACGACACCAGCCATGCGGGACATTGATGCTCGGTCCCCCGCTGGAATTTAAACAAAGTCGTTATGTCGTTATGTAGTTCTCAGACACTTTGAATGCAGACACTACTCTGGCATACATTATCCGATTTTCTCCATTCAAAATACGGCAATTCTGTGGGATCTGCCCTTTCTAACGAACACCAGGCCACTACGTTATGTGGTTCTCAGGACAGACACTTTGAATGCGGCCACGGAACGGGCCACTACTATACATTATCCGATTTTCTCCATTCAAAATACGGGCAATTCTGTGGGATCTGCCCTTTCTAACGACACCAGCCATGCGGACAGTGACGCTCGGTCCCCCGCTGGAATTTAAACAAAGTATAGTCGTTATGTCGTTCTCGGGACAGACACTTTGAATGCGCCACGGAACGGGCCACTACTCTGGCATACATTATCCGATTTTCTCCATTCAAAATACGGGCAATTCTGTGGGATCTGCCCTTTCTAACGACACCAGCCATGCGGGACAGTGACTTCGGTCCCCCGCTGGAATTTAAACAAAGTATAGTCGGTATGTCGTTCTCAGGGCAGACACCTTGAATGGGGCCACGGAAGCGCAGCAGTATTGCACTCGCCCGCTCGCTCTGGCAGCACAATTTATTAGGGATTTTCCACATTCAAACCGGTACCAGCCATTCAAACGATACCTATTTATGGGTAAATGCACACTTTCCACCGTTATCAACCACGCCCGGTGAGACACACCGGTCTCCCGGACGGATTTTTTGAAACGCTAATTGGAAGCCCTGGGTGTACTGGATATTATTTATTTATATATATGCGGGCAATATGTACTCCAGAACCTCGCGCTCCCTAGGTCCCGGGTACCCACTCTTAAGCACCCCCACAAACCAAACCAATTAATCGCGGTTCTAAAACATTCGGACCCCCTGGTTACCTAAAACGGATTTGCCGCACCCAACGCCCATGCGCAGACTCTTGCCCCTGGCGGCACATTTGGTTAGGGCAGACACTCCACTGTTTTCAACCGGGGGGTTTTCAGAAAATCGCCATTTCCCCGGGGAAGGTGCTATTTTCACGGGACCAAAACAGGCATGTTACGCGTGAAAAGACCTTTCCAACAATACCAGGCACGACTCGCTAGCACCCACCGTCTCTGCGCAGCCCACATAGATTCATCAATCGGTACCAATATGTAAATGAGTGTGATGCTAATGAGTGTCCTCGTCGGGATTGCCCTATACCTAACCCTAACCCCTAACCCTAACCCTAACCTAACCCTAACCCTAACCCTAACCTAACCCTAACCCTAACCTAACCCTAACCCTAACCCTAACCCAACCCAAAATGGAACGCTAAACACAACTCTGGGAAAAGACATAAAATATACCATACTTACCTATGGTAGAAAAACTGCATGTTGCCTGAGCATCCTCACAGTGGACGTGCTCAAGGGGTTTGGCCCATAGGCTGAACCATTTAAATGTGAGGGAATTATTCCCTAACCCTAACCCTAACCCTAACCCCTAACCCTAACCCTAACCCAACCTAACCCTAACCCTAACTAACCCTAACCCTAACCCTAACCCTAACCCTAACCCTAACCCTTTCAACCCTAACCCTAACCTAACCTAACCTAACCCAGTAACCCTAACCCTAACCCTAACCCTTTACGCAAACCCTAACCTTAACCTCAGTGGCACCTGTGCCTAAACCTAACATCAGTGGCACAGGTGCCTAAACTTAACCCT
Organism: Dallia pectoralis; assembly: GCA_029465975.1. Lineage (NCBI taxonomy): Eukaryota > Metazoa > Chordata > Actinopteri > Esociformes > Umbridae > Dallia > Dallia pectoralis. The sequence goes on along the minus strand of CM055741.1, from coordinate 17,072,680 downwards.
CAGTGGCACCTGTGCCTAAACTTAACCACAGTGGCACAGGTGCCAAAACACTTCACCCTATTCCCCTCCCCTCTATAAAGGATCCCCTACCCCTTTACACAAACCCTAACCCTAACCTCAGTGGCACCTGTGCCTAAACTTAACCACAGTGGCACAGGTGCCAAAACACCAAACCCTCCCCCTTGTTTGTCTTGTCCTGTCTTTGTCCCTCATTCTTTTTTATGATTTTATAAGAATATAAGGGGAAGATAGTTTTATATAGCCCCTGTGCCCGTGCACATTTTAACACACTTTTAGTGTTTTAATTGGTCCCTCACCTAACCCTAACCCAAACGAGAGGCAGAAGGACAATGTTTGTCAACCGTGGCAGGTCGGTCGTGTGATACATTTAGTTAGATATAGAAACGTTTGAAATTACAAAGCCTATTTTTATTTTGAACTTTGCCTTTTGGAAATAACCATTTTGGCTTACGACCACACACATCACACACCATTAATCCGTGACAAAAGGAACCCCCAGAAGTCAAGACACAATACAACAAACGTAAGTAGGTTTTAATTAGATCACGTTTTGTAGACAGGGCCGACGCACGCGTTGACATCTTTATGCCTCTCAAGAGTTGGCCTATTGAAAGTATAGGAAATGGCCAGTACACTAACTCTAACACCCCCTCATGACCCTAATTTAACTATTTACCCTATTCCCTTCCTTATCTTGGCCCCAATCTTCTCCCTACTCAGCTCATAATTGTTTCCCAAACACCAGTATCCAATACCAAACATAACCCCTTTCTTCCTTATTCTAACCCTACTTTTACCCTACCCAATTTATAACCCTAACCCTAACCCATACAACCCTAGCCAATCCAGGATGATTATACATTCCACCCAATTTTAGTAAATGGGTAAAACCACAAATCTTTTTATTTTTTCTTTAAACCCCCCCCCCCCTTTTTTCTTTGTGTATAGTTAAATAGTCCTGGATATATAAACATGTACTTATTGTCTAACCATTTTATCAAGATCTTGTATGCCTGTGCAAATCAGACTTGTCTGTCCCCTAATTATACCTAACCCTAACCCCTAACCCCTAACCCCTAACCCTAACCCCCCTAACCCTAACCCTAACCCTATAGTACAGCATGTAACCTGCCTATAGTACAGCATGTAACTTGCCTATAGTACAGCATGTAACTTGCCTATAGTACAGCATGTAACTTGCCTACAGTACAGCATGTAACCAGCCTATTAACAAACATAGCAACCTGCCTATAGTACAGCATGTACCCTGCCTATTAACAAAAATAGCAACCTGCCAGTAATACAGCATGTAACTTGCCTGTAGTACAGCATGTAACCTGCATATAGTACAGCATGTAACCTGCCTATAGTACAGCATGTAACCAGCCTATAGTACAGCATGTAACTTGCCTATAGTACAGCATGTAACCTGCCTATAGTACAGCATGTAACCTGCATATAGTACAGCATGTAACCTGCCTATAGTACAGCATGTAACCTGCCTGTAATACAGCATGTAACCTGCCTATAGTACAGCATGTAACCAGCCTATTAACAAACATAGCAACCTGCCTATAGTACAGCATGTAACTTGCCTATAGTACAGCATGTAACCTGCCTATAGTACAGCATGTAACCAGCCTATAGTACAGCATGTAACCTGCCTATAGTACAGCATGTAACCAGCCTATAGTACAGCATGTAACTTGCCTATAGTACAGCATGTAACCAGCCTATAGTACAGCATGTAACCTGCCTATAGTACAGCATGTAACCAGCCTATAGTACAGCATGTAACTTGCCTATAGTACAGCATGTAACCAGCCTATAGTACAGCATGTAACCTGCCTATAGTACAGCATGTAACCTGCCTATAGTACAGCATGTAACTTGCCTATAGTACAGCATGTAACCTGCCTATAGTACAGCATGTAACCTGCCTATAGTACATCATGTAACTTGCCTATAGTACAGCATGTAACCTGCCTATAGTACAGCATGTAACCAGCCTATTAACAAACATAGCAATATGCCTATAGTACAGCATGGAACCTGCCTATAGTACAGCATGGAACCTGCCTATAGTACAGCATGTAACCTGCCTATAATACAGCATGTAACCTGCCTGTAGTACAGCATGTAACCTGCCTAATAACAAACATAGCAACCTGCCTATAGTACAGCATGTAACTTGCCATTAGTACAGCATGTAACCTGCCTATAGTACAGCATGTAACTTGCCTATAGTACAGCATGTAACCTGCCTATAGTACAGCATGTAACCTGCCTATAGTACAGCATGTAACCTGCCTATAGTATAGCATGTAACCTGCCTATAGTACAGCATGTAACTTGCCTATAGTACAGCATGTAACCTGCCTATAGTACAGCATGTAACCTGCCTATAGTACAGCATGTAACCTGCCTATAGTACAGCATGTAACCTGCCTATAGTACAGCATGTAACCTGCCTATAGTACAGCATGTAACCTGCCTATAGTACAGCATGTAACCTGCCTATAGTACAGCATGTAACTTGCCTATAGTACAGCATGTAACTTGCCTATAGTACAGCATGTAACCTGCCTATAGTACAGCATGTAACTTGCCTATAGTATAGCATGTAACCTGCCTATAGTACAGCATGTAACTTGCCTATAGTACAGCATTTAACCTGCCTATAGTACAGAATGTTACTTGCCTATAGTACAGCATGTAACTTGCCTATAGTACAGCATGTAACCTGCCTATAGTACAGCATGTAACTTGCCTATAGTATAGCATGTAACCTGCCTATAGTACAGCATGTAACTTGCCTATAGTACAGCATGTAATCTGCCTATAGTACATCATGTAACTTGCCTATAGTACAGCATGTAACTTGCCTATAGTACAGCATTTAACTTGCCTATAGTACAGCATGTAACCTGCCTATAGTACATGCTAACGCTAGTTAGCGCGCTAACGCTAGCTAACATGCTAACGTTAGCTAACGCGCGCTAACGTGTAAACAGAGACCCAGAGAAAGAACTTATCCATTCATTCATTGGTGCAGGCTGTCTGAATGTATGGATACACTTACCTTACAGTAGTAGCTAACGCTAGCTAGCGCGCTAACGCTAGCTAACATGCTAACGTTAGCTAGCGCGCTGCTAGCTAGCGCGCTAACGCTAGCTAACATGCTAACGTGTAAACAGAGAAAGAACTTACCCATTCATTCATTAATTCATTCATTCATTTCTGCAGGATATGTCTGTGGCTGTTGATTGCAGTGGCTGTGGCTGTTGCCTGGTAGCCATGCCTTTGTCAGGAGGACCAGCTGTTCTCATCGATATCAGAGCGCGCTGCCTCCTCCCCCCCGCCCCTTCCAGAATGTTCCTACTAATTAGCCAATCAACAACAAGAAAATGCAGCTTCTCTTTCTATCATTTCAAAAGATTCAGACATGGTCGTATACTTTTAGCTCTACTAACCAGTTTTACTCACACAGTTTAAACAATTACATCATGAGAATCCTAAGAACCAGGTGGACATTTTGATGTATAACATGTATCTGTAACCCCGGAAATGTAGGCGCTATCACAATTTACAAACGAACAAAAAAACACAAAAAATCGCTTTCAAATTAGAGTGGAGAAAATCACCGTTTCTATGGATGTCTATGGGGAGGCGCAAGTTGGAAACAAAAGGACAAAACGAAATAAATATATATGTTACAGCTTATATTTGAACATTTTGAGTGACAGCACAAATAGATGAACGTTTTGATATGTCATTTGTGTGTAAAGGGTTGAAACTCAGGCAGCAGTAGCAGTTTACAAATGTTCTCTACATTTTCTGCTGAATGGGCTCTCACACTCTAGTTTTGAAGATTCCGTCAATGTATTTCAATGAGGATTAATTAGCGACAATTTCGTTAATATTTCGTAAACTACATAACGAAACTTTCTACAAAACAATAGCAACTAAATAGGTTTCGGGACGCACATTTTGACAATTTTTGTCCATCTAGTGCAAAAACTGTGGGAGGAGTAGGGGTGGTCAAAATTTGATATAATAATAATAATAATATAATATATATGTGAGATTACAATATGTGTCCTTGACCATAGTCAAGCACACATAATAATATATATGTGAGATTACAATATGTGTCCTTGACCATTGTCAAGCACACATAATAATATATATGTGAGATTACAATATGTGTCCTTGACCATAGTCAAGCACACATAGTGATATAATAATAACTAGATAGCGTACAATTTCTGCTGAAATTGTGATGATGTGTGCTTGGGCCACCCGTAGTCGACTGTGTACTGATATCAACTGCCAAACTGAGGGGACACTGCTGCTGCTGCACCATAGTATGCAATGTGTTAAACCTATCAGTCATTACTCATGAATACACACTGCTGCTGCATGCACCATAGTATGCAATGGGGGATGCCTAAAGGGAGGGAGAGCAAGCAGCAACAATTCACATGCTTTAGTATTGTATAAACGTACAGTTAGTATTAACCTGGCAGTCAAGCTAAACAGGAAGTTACCATACAGGCCCCCTGTCTCATATCACTTTCCTGCCAGCCCTGACGCAGTGACTTTTGATTTGTTATAGAATAAACATGGACTCATCAGGTAGCCTTCTTTAAAGAAGGGAAACCCTCAACAGTTTACAATAAATTACCAGTAATAGTTCATTGGTGGGGGTTAAGGTTTGCTTCACACCGGCTTCAAATGTTTTTCCTGGGCCTTTCCATCCTATCCTATCACCGTGACCTCTGTGAAAAAGAGAAGACTGTACAATGGACAGGAGTTTAGCACATGTTTAAATCTTCTCAGTTAATATGTACTTATTTTTATTGACTGGTTCATACCTCCCTGTCAAGTATACAATGTATAAAACCTATCAGTCATTACTCATGAATACACACTGCTGCTACATGCACCATAGTATACAATGGGTTAAACCTATCAGTCAATACTCATGAATACACACTGCTGTTGCATGCAAGATAGTATGCAATGTGTTAAACCTATCAGTCATTACTCATTACTACAGTAGTAGCTAGTCATTACTCATTACTACAGTAGTAGCTAACGCTAGCTAGCAGGCTAACGCTAGCTAACATGCTAACCAGCTAGCGCGCTAACGCTAGCTAACATGCTAACGTGTAAACAGAGACCCAGAGAAAGAAGTTACCCATCCATTCATTGCTGCAGGCTGTCTGAATGTATGCATAAACTTACAGTAGTAGCTAACGCTAGCTAGCATGCTAACGATAGCTATACGCTAACGCTAGCTAAAATGCTAACGTGTAAACAGAGACCCAGAGAAAGAAGTTACCCATCCATTCATTGCTGCAGGCTGTCTGAATGTATGCATAAACTTACAGTAGTAGCTAACGCTAGCTAGCTAACATGCTAACGATAGCTAGCGCGCTAACGCTAGCTAACATGCTAACGTGTAAACAGAGACCCAGAGAAAGAAGTTACCCATCCATTCATTGCTGCAGGCTGTTTGAATGTATGCATAAACTTACAGTAGTAGCTAACGCTAACGCTAGTGCGCTAACGCTAGCTAACATGCTAACGATAGCTAGCGCGCTAACGCTAGCTAACATGCTAACGTGTAAACAGAGACCCAGAGAAAGAACTTACCCATTCATTCGTTAATTCATTCTTTCTTTGCTGCAGGATATGTCTGTGGCTGTTGATTGCAGTGTCTGTGGCTGTTGCCTGGCAGCCATGCCTTTGTCAAGAGGACCAGCTGTTCTCATCGATATCAGAGCGCGCTGCCTCCTTCCCCCGCCCCTTCCAGAATGTTCCTACTATTTAGCCAATCAACAACCAGAAAATGCTGCTTCACTGTCTATCATTTCAAAAGATTCAGACATGGTCGTATACTTTTAGCTCTACTAACCAGAGTTTTACTCACACAGTTTAAACAATTACATCATGAGAATCCTAAGAACCAGGCGGACATTTTGATGTATAACATGTATCTGTAACCCCAGAAATGTAGGCGCTATCACAATTTACAAACGAACAAAAAAACACCAAAAATCGCTTTCAAATTAGAGTGGAGAAAATCACCGTTTCTATGGATGTCTATGGGGAGGCGCAAGTTGGAAACAAAAGGACATAACGAAATAAATATATATGTTACAGCTTATATTTGAACATTTTGAGTGACAGCACAAATAGATGAACGTTTTGATATGCCATTTGTGTGTAAAGGGTTGAAACTCAGGCAGCAGTAGCAGTTTACAAATGTTCTCTACATTTTCTGCTGAATGGGCTCTCACACTCTAGTTTTGAAGATTCCGTCAATGTATTTCAATGAGGATTAATTAGCGACAATTTCGTTAATATTTCGTAAACTACATAACGAAACTTTCTACAAAACAATAGCAACTAAATAGGTTTCGGGACGCACATTTTGACAATTTTTTGTCTATCTACTGCAAAAACTGTGGGAGGAGTAGGGGTGGTCAAAATTTGATATAATAATAATAATAACTAGATAGCGTACAATTTCTGCTGAAATTGTGATGATGTGTGCTTGCGGCCACCCGTAGTCGACTGTGTACTGATATCAACTGCCAAACTGAGGTGACACTGCTGCTGCTGCGCCATAGTATGCAATGTGTTAAACCTATCAGTCATTACTCATGAATACACACTACTGCTGCAAGCACCATAGTATGTGATGTGTTAAACCTATCAGTCAATACTCATGAATACACACTGCTGCTGCATGCACAATAGTATGCAATGTGTTAAACCTATCAGTCATTACTCATGAATACACACTACTGCTGCAAGCACCATAGTATGTGATGTGTTAAACCTATCAGTCATTACTCATGAATACACACTGCTGCTGCATGCACAATAGTATACAATGTGTTAAACCTATCAGTCATTACTCATGAATACACACTGCTGTAAGCACCATAGTATACAATGTGTTAAACATATCAGTCATTACTCATGAATACACACTACTGCTGCATGCACCATAGTAGCATATAAAACAGCATTATAAACTGCTAACGCTAGCTAGCGTGCTAACGCTAGGTAACATGCTAACGTGTAAACAGAGACCCAGAGAAAGAACTTACCAATTCATACATGCTGCAGCTGTAGCTAACGCTAGCTAGCGCGCTAACGCTAGCTAACATGCTAACGTTAGCTAACATGCTAACGTGTAAACAGAGACCCAGAGAAAGAACTTACCCATTCATTCATTCATTCATGCTGCAGGATATGTCTGTGGCTGTTGATTGCAGTGTCTGTGGCTGTTGCCTGGCAGCTATGCCTTTGTCAGGAGGACCAGCTGTTCTCATCGATATCAGAGCGCGCTGCCTCCTTCCCCCCGCCCCTTCCAGAATGTTCCTACTATTTAGCCAATCAACAACCAGAAAATGCTGCTTCACTGTCTATCATTTCAAAAGATTCAGACATGGTCGTATACTTTTAGCTCTACTAACCAGAGTTTTACTCACACAGTTTAAACAATTACATCATGAGAATCCTAAGAACCAGGCGGACATTTTGATGTATAACATGTATCTGTAACCCCAGAAATGTAGGCGCTATCACAATTTACAAACGAACAAAAAAACACCAAAAATCGCTTTCAAATTAGAGTGGAGAAAATCACCGTTTCTATGGATGTCTATGGGGAGGCGCAAGTTGGAAACAAAAGGACATAACGAAATAAATATATATGTTACAGCTTATATTTGAACATTTTGAGTGACAGCACAAATAGATGAACGTTTTGATATGCCATTTGTGTGTAAAGAGTTGAAACTCAGGCAGCAGTAGCAGTTTACAAATGTTCTCTACATTTTCTGCTGAATGGGCTCTCACACTCTAGTTTTGAAGATTCCGTCAATGTATTTCAATGGGGATTAATTAGCGACATTATCGTTAATATTTCGTAAACTACATAACGAAACCTTCTACAAAACAATGCCAACTAAATAGAGTTCGGGACGCACATTTTGACACCTTTTTTGTCCATCTAGTGCAAAAACTGTGGGAGGAGTAGGCGGGGACAAAATTGATATAATAATAATAATAATAACTAGATAGCGTACAATTTCTGCTGAAATTGTGATGATGTGTGCTTGCGGCCACCCGTAGTCGACTGTGTACTGATATCAACTGCCAAACTGAGGTGACACTGCTGCTGCTGCGCCATAGTATGCAATGTGTTAAACCTATCAGTCATTACTCATGAATACACACTACTGCTGCAAGCACCATAGTATGTGATGTGTTAAACCTATCAGTCAATACTCATGAATACACACTGCTGCTGCATGCACATAGTATACAATGTGTTAAACCACCATGGTATACAATGTGTTAAACCTATCAGTCATTACTCATGAATACACACTGCTGCAACATGCACCATAGTATGCAATGGGTTAAACCTATCAGTCATTACTCATTACTACAGTAGTAGCTAACGCTAGCTAGCAGGCTAACGCTAGCTAACATGCTAACGCTAGCTAGCGCGCTAACGCTAGCTAACATGCTAACGTGTAAACAGAGACCCAGAGAAAGAAGTTACCCATCCATTCATTGCTGCAGGCTGTCTGAATGTATGCATAAACTTACAGTAGTAGCTAACGCTAGCTAGCGCGCTAACGCTAGCTAACATGCTAACGATAGCTAGCGCGCTAACGCTAGCTAACATGCTAACGTGTAAACAGAGACCCAGAGAAAGAAGTTACCCATCCATTCATTGCTGCAGGCTGTCTGAATGTATGCATAAACTTACAGTAGTAGCTAACGCTAGCTAGCGCTAACGCTAGCTAACATGCTAACGATAGCTAGCGCGCTAACGCTAGCTAACATGCTAACGTGTAAACAGAGACCCAGAGAAAGAAGTTACCCATCCATTCATTGCTGCAGGCTGTCTGAATGTGTGCATAAACTTACAGTAGTAGCTAACGCTAGCTAGCGCGCTAACGCTAGCTAACATGCTAACGATAGCTAGCGCGCTAACGCTAGCTAACATGCTAACGTGTAAACAGAGACCCAGAGAAAGAACTTACCCATTCATTCGTTAATTCATTCTTTCTTTGCTGCAGGATATGTCTGTGGCTGTTGATTGCAGTGTCTGTGGCTGTTGCCTGCCAGCTATGCCTTTGTAAGGAGGACCAGCTGTTCTCATCGATATCAGAGCGCGCTGCCTCCTTCCCCCCGCCCCTTCCAGAATGTTCCTACTATTTAGCCAATCAACAACCAGAAAATGCTGCTTCACTGTCTATCATTTCAAAAGATTCAGACATGGTCGTATACTTTTAGCTCTACTAACCAGAGTTTTAATCACACAGTTTAAACAATTACATCATGAGAATCCTAAGCACCAGGCGGACATTTTGATGTATAACATGTATCTGTAACCCCAGAAATGTAGGCGCTATCACAATTTACAAACGAACAAAAAAACACCAAAAATCGCAGCAGGATATGTCTGTGGCTGTTGATTGCAGTGTCTGTGTCTGTGGCTGTTGCCTGGCAGCTATGCCTTTGTCAGGAGGACCAGCTGTTCTCATCGATATCAGAGCGCGCTGCCTCCTCCCCCCCGCCCCTTCCAGAATGTTCCTCCTGTTTAGTGTCTGTGTCAAACGAATGGGATTCAGACATGGTCGTATACTTTTAGCTCTACTAACCAGAGTTTTAATCACACAGTTTAAACAATTACACCATGAGAATCCTAAGACCCAGGCGGACATTTTGATGTATAACATGTATCTGTAACCCCGGAAATGTAGGCGCTATCACAATTTACAAACAAACAAAAAAACACCAAAAATCGCTTTCAAATTAGAGTGGAGAAAATCACCGTTTCTATGGATGTCTATGGGGAGGCGCAAGTTGGAAACAAAAGGACATAACGAAATAAATATATATGTTACAGCTTATATTTGAACATTTTGAGTGACAGCACAAATAGATGAACGTTTTGATATGCCATTTGTGTGTAAAGAGTTGAAACTCAGGCAGCAGTAGCAGTTTACAAATGTTCTCTACATTTTCTGCTGAATGGGCTCTCACACTCTAGTTTTGAAGATTCCGTCAATGTATTTCAATGGGGATTAATTAGCGACATTATCGTTAATATTTCGTAAACTACATAACGAAACCTTCTACAAAACAATGCCAACTAAATAGAGTTCGGGACGCACATTTTGACACCTTTTTTGTCCATCTAGTGCAAAAACTGTGGGAGGAGTAGGGGTGGACAAAAGTGATATAATAATAATAATAATAATAATAATATATATGTGAGATTACAATATGTGTCCTTGACCATAGTCAAGCACACATAACTAGATTTTTCTGCTGAAATTGTGATGATGTGTGCTTGCGGCCACCCGTAGTCAACTGTGTACTGATATCAACTGCCAAACTGAGGTGACACTGCTGCTGCATGCACCATACTATGCAATGTGTTAAACCTATCAGTCATTACTCATGAATACACACTGCTGCTGCAAGCACCATAGTATGCAATGGGGGGATGCCTAAAGGGAGGGAGAGCAAGCAGCAACAATTCACATGCTTTAGTATTGTATAAACGTACAGTTAGTGTTAACCTGGCAGTCAAGCTCAACAGGAAGTTACCATACAGGCCCCCTGTCTCATATCACTTTCCTGCCAGCCCTGACGCAGTGACTTTTGATTTGTTATAGAATAAACATGGACTCATCAGGTAGCCTTCTTTAAAGAAGGGAAACCCTCAACAGTTTACATTCAATTAGCAGTAATAGTTCATTGGTGGGGGGGGCAAGGTTTGCTTCACACCGGCTTCAAATGTTTTTCCTGGGCCTTTCCATCCTATCCTATCACCGTGACCTCTGTGAAAAAGAGAAGACAGTACAATGGACAGGAGTTTAGCACATGTTTAAATCTTCTCAGTTAATATGTACTTATTTTTATTGACTGGTTCATACCTCCCTGTCAAGTATACAATGTATAAAAACCTATCAGTCATTACTCATGAATACACACTGCTGCTACATGCACCATAGTATACAATGTGTTAAACCACCATAGTATACAATGTGTTAAACCTATCAGTCAATACTCATGAATACACACTGCTGCTGCATGCAAGATAGTATGCAATGTGTTAAACCTATCAGTCATTACTCATTACTACAGTAGTAGCTAACGCTAGCTAGCAGGCTAACGCTAGCTAGCAGGCTAACTCTAGCTAACATGCTAACGCTAGCTAGCGCGCTAACGCTAGCTAACTTGCTAACGTGTAAACAGAGACCCAGAGAAAGAAGTTACCCATCCATTCATTGCTGCAGGCTGTCTGAATGTATGCATAAACTTACAGTAGTAGCTAACGCTAGCTAGCGCGCTAACGCTAGCTAACATGCTAACGATAGCTAGCGCGCTAACGCTAGCTAACATGCTAACGTGTAAACAGAGACCCAGAGAAAGAAGTTACCCATCCATTCATTGCTGCAGGCTGTCTGAATGTATGCATAAACTTACAGTAGTAGCTAACGCTAGCTAGCGAGCTAAAATGCTAACGATAGCTAGCGCGCTAACGCTAGCTAACATGCTAACGTGTAAACAGAGACCCAGAGAAAGAAGTTACCCATCCATTCATTGCTGCAGGCTGTCTGAATGTATGCATAAACTTACAGTAGTAGCTAACGCTAGCTAGCGAGCTAACATGCTAACGATAGCTAGCGCGCTAACGCTAGCTAACATGCTAACGTGTAAACAGAGACCCAGAGAAAGAAGTTACCCATCCATTCATTGCTGCAGGCTGTCTGAATGTATGCATAAACTTACAGTAGTAGCTAACGCTAGCTAGCGCGCTAACGCAAGCTAACATGCTAACGATAGCTAGCGCGCTAACGCTAGCTAACATGCTAACGTGTAAACAGAGACCCAGAGAAAGAAGTTACCCATCCATACATTGCTGCAGGCTGTCTGAATGTATGCATAAACTTACAGTAGTAGCTAACGCTAGCTAGCGAGCTAACGCTAGCTAACATGCTAACGATAGCTGGCGCGCTAACGCCTCCCCCCCCCCCACCCCTTCCAGAATGTTCCTACTATTTAGCCAATCAACAACCAGCATGGTCGTACTTTAGCTCTACTAACCAGAGTTTTACTAACGCTAGCTAACATGCTAACGTGTAAACAGAGACCCAGAGAAAGAACTTACCCATTCATTCATTCTTTCTTTGCTGCAGGATATGTCTGTGGCTGTTGATTGCAGTGTCTGTGGCTGTTGCCTGGCAGCTATGCCTTTGTAAGGAGGACCAGCTGTTCTCATCGATATCAGAGCGCGCTGCCTCCTTCCCCCCGCCCCTTCCAGAATGTTCCTACTATTTAGCCAATCAACAACCAGAAAATGCTGCTTCACTGTCTATCATTTCAAAAGATTCAGACATGGTCGTATACTTTTAGCTCTACTAACCAGAGTTTTACTCACACAGTTTAAACAATTACATCATGAGAATCCTAAGAACCAGGCGGACATTTTGATGTATAACATGTATCTGTAACCCCAGAAATGTAGGCGCTATCACAATTTACAAACGAACAAAAAAACACCAAAAATCGCTTTCAAATTAGAGTGGAGAAAATCACTGTTTCTATGGATGTCTATGGGGAGGCGCAAGTTGGAAACAAAAGGACATAACGAAATAAATATATATGTTACAGCTTATATTTGAACATTTTGAGTGACAGCACAAATAGATGAACGTTTTGATATGCCATTTGTGTGTAAAGGGTTGAAACTCAGGCAGCAGTAGCAGTTTACAAATGTTCTCTACATTTTCTGCTGAATGGGCTCTCACACTCTAGTTTTGAAGATTCCGTCAATGTATTTCAATGGGGATTAATTAGCGACATTATCGTTAATATTTCGTAAACTACATAACGAAACCTTCTACAAAACAATGCCAACTAAATAGAGTTCGGGACGCACATTTTGACACCTTTTTTGTCCATCTAGTGCAAAAACTCTGGGAGGAGTAGGGGTGGACAAAATTGATATAATAATAATAATAATAATAATAATAACTAGATAGCGTACAATTTCTGCTGAAATTGTGATGATGTGTGCTTGCGGCCACCCGTAGTCGACTGTGTACTGATATCAACTGCCAAACTGAGGTGACACTGCTGCTGCTGCGCCATAGTATGCAATGTGTTAAACCTATCAGTCATTACTCATGAATACACACTACTGCTGCAAGCACCATAGTATGTGATGTGTTAAACCTATCAGTCAATACTCATGAATACACACTGCTGCTGCATGCACAATAGTATACAATGTGTTAAACCTATCAGTTACTCATGAATACACACTCATGCAATGTGCTGCATAAACAATGTGTTAAACCTATCAGTCATTACTCATGAATACACACTGCTGCTGCACACCATAGTATACAATGTGTTAAACATATCAGTCATTACTCATGAATACACACTGCTGCTACATGCACCATAGTATACAATGTGTTAAATCACCATAGTATACAAATGTTTAAACCTATCAGTCATTACTCATGAATACACACTGCTGCTGCATGCACCATAGTATACAATGTGTTAAACCTATCAGTCATTACTCATGAATACACACTGCTGCAACATGCACCATAGTATGCAATGGGTTAAACCTATCAGTCAATACTCATGAATACACACTGCTGCTGCATGCAAGATAGTATCCAATGTGTTAAACCTATCAGTCATTGCTCATGACTACACACTACTGCTGCAAGCACCATAGTATACAATGTGTTAAACCTATCAGTCATTACTCATTACTACAGTAGTAGCTAACGCTAGCTAGCGCGTAACGCTAGCTAACATGCTAACGCTAGCTAACATGCTAACGCTAGGTAAACATGCTAACGTGTAAACAGAGACCCAGAGAAAGAACTTACCTATCCATTCATGGCTGCAGGCTGTCTGAATGTATGCATACACTTAAAGTAGTAGCTAACGCTAGCTAGCGCGCTAACGCTAGCTAACATGCTAACGCTAGCTTAGCTAACATGCTAACGCCAGCTAGCGCGCTAACGCTAGCTAGCGTGCTAAAACTAGCTAACATGCTCACATGTAAACACAGACCAAGAGAAAGAACTTACCAATTCATTCATTCTTTCATTGCATGCTGCAGGCATATGTCTGTGGCTGTTGCCTGGCAGTGTCTGTGGCTGTTCTCATGCCTGGTTCAGTGTCTGTGTCAAACTATGCCTTTGTCAGGTTTTAATCACACAGTTTAAACAATTACATCATGAGAATCCAGCTTTTGTTCTCAACCCCAGAAATGTAGGCGATATTTACAGAACAAAAAAAAACACAAAAAATCGCGCAGGATATGTCTGTGGCTGTTGATTGCTGTCCTGTCCCCCCTTTGCCCAGCTTCCAGAATGTTCCTTCCAGAATGTTCTATTTAGCCAATCAACAACCAGAAAATGCTGCTTCACTGTCTATCATTTCAAAAGATTCAGACATGGTCGTATACTTTTAGCTCTACTAACCAGAGTTTTACTCACACAGTTTAAACAATTACATCATGAGAATCCTAAGAACCAGGCGGACATTTTGATGTATAACATGTATCTGTAACCCCGGAAATGTAGGCGCTATCACAATTTACAAACGAACAAAAAAACACCAAAAATCGCTTTCAAATTAGAGTGGAGAAAATCACCGTTTCTATGGATGTCTATGGGGAGGCGCAAGTTGGAAACAAAAGGACATAACGAAATAAATATATATGTTACAGCTTATATTTGAACATTTTGAGTGACAGCACAAATAGATGAACGTTTTGATATGCCATTTGTGTGTAAAGGGTTGAAACTCAGGCAGCAGTAGCAGTTTACAAATGTTCTCTACATTTTCTGCTGAATGGGCTCTCACACTCTAGTTTTGAAGATTCCGTCAATGTATTTCAATGGGAATTAATTAGCGACATTATCGTTAATATTTCGTAAACTACATAACGAAACCTTCTACAAAACAATGCCAACTAAATAGAGTTCGGGACGCACATTTTGACACCTTTTTTGTCCATCTAGTGCAAAAACTGTGGGAGGAGTAGGCGGGGACAAAATTGATATAATAATAATAATAATAACTATGTGAGATTACAAATTGTGATGATGTCCTTGACCATAGTCAAGCACATATCAATAATAATAATAATAATATATATGTGAGATTACAATATGTGTCCTTGATGCATAGTCAAGCACACATAATAATAATATATATGTGAGATTACAATATGTGTCCTTGACCATGTCAAGCACACATAACTAGATAGAATAAACATGGACTCAATTTCTGCTGAAATTGTGAAAGATGTGTGCTTACTTCAAATGTTTTTCCTGCCACCCGTAGTCGACTGTGTAAATCTGATATCAACTGCCAAACTGAGGTGACACTGCTGCTGCATGTGTTAAACACCATAGTATACAATGTGTTAAACCTATCAGTCATTACACATGAATACACACTGCTGCTGCAAGCACCATAGTATACAATGTGTTAAACCTATCAGTCATTACTCATTACTACAGTAGTAGCTAACGCGCTAACGCTAGCTAACATGCTAACGCTAGTTGCGCGCTAACGCTAGCTAACATGCTAACGTGTAAACAGAGACCCAGAGAAATAACTTACCTATACATTCATTGCTAAATAACTTACCTATACATTCATTGCTGCAGGCTGTCTGAATGTATGCATACACTTAAAGTAGTAGCTAACGCTAGCTAGCGCGCTAACGCTAGCTAACATGCTAACGTTAGCTAGCGCGCTAACGCTAGCTAACATGCTAACATGTAAACAGAGACCCAGAGAAAGAACTTACCCATTCATTCATTCGTTCATTGGTGCAGGCAGAGTCTTTGTCTGTAACCAGGCAACTATGCCTTTGTGCAGGAGGAACACCTGTCCTCATCGATATCAGAGCGCGCTGCCTCCTCCCCCCGCCCCTTCCAGAATGTTCCTAATTTAGTCAACAACCAGAAAATGCTGTTCAAAATGAATAGGAATCAGGCATGGTCGTATACTTTTAGCTCTACTAACCAGAGTTTTAATCACACAGTTTAAACAATTACACCATGAGAATCATAAGACCCAGGCGGACATTTTGATGTATAACATGTATCTGTAACCCCGGAAATGCAGGCGCTATCACAATTTACAAACGAACAAAAAACACCAAAAATCGCTTTCAAATTAGAGTGGAGAAAATCACCGTTTCTATGGATGTCTATGGGGAGGCGCAAGTTGGAAACAAAAGGACATAACGAAATAAATATATATGTTACAGCTTATATTTGAACATTTTGAGTGACAGCACAAATAGATGAACGTTTTGATATGCCATTTGTGTGTAAAGGGTTGAAACTCAGGCAGCAGTAGCAGTTTACAAATGTTCTCTACATTTTCTGCTGAATGGGCTCTCACACTCTAGTTTTGAAGATTCCGTCAATGTATTTCAATGGGGATTAATTAGCGACATTATCGTTAATATTTCGTAAACTACATAACGAAACCTTCTACAAAACAATGCCAACTAAATAGAGTTCGGGACGCACATTTTGACACCTTTTTTGTCCATCTAGTGCAAAAACTGTGGGAGGAGTAGGCGGGGACAAAATTGATATAATAATAATAATAATAATAATAATAATAATATATATGATACAATAACCATAGTCAAGCACACATAATAATAATATATATGTGAGATTACAATATGTGTCCTTGACCATAGTCAAGCACACATAACTAGATAGCGTACAATTTCTGCTGAAATTGTGATGATGTGTGCTTGCGGCCACCCGTAGTCGACTGTGTACTGATATCAACTGCCAAACTGAGGTGACACTGCTGCTGCATGCACCATAGTATACAATGTGTTAAACCTATCAGTCATTACTCATGAATACACACTGATGCTGCAAGGACCATAGTATACAATGTGTTAAACCTATCAGTCATTACTCATGAATACACACTGCTGCTATATGCACCATAGTATACAATGTGTTAAACCTATCAGTCATTACTCATAAATACACACTGCTGCTGCAAGCACCATAGTATACAATGTGTTAAACCACCATAGTATACAAATGTGTTAAACATATCAGTCATTACTCATGAATACACACTGCTGCTACATGCACCATAGTATACAATGTGTTAAACCACCATAGTATGCAATGTGTTAAACCTATCAGTCATTACTCATGAATACACACTACTGCTGCAAGCACCATAGTATGCAATGGGGGATGCCTAAAGGGAGGGAGAGCAAGCAGCAACAATTCACATGCTTTAGTATTGTATAAACGTAGTTAGTATTAACCTGGCAGTCAAGCTCAACAGGAAGTTACCATACAGGCCCCCTGTCTCATATCACTTTCCTGCCAGCCCTGACGCAGTGACTTTTGATTTGTTATAGAATAAACATGGACTCATCAGGTAGCCTTCTTTAAAGAAGGGAAACCCTCAACAGTTTACATGAAATTACCAGTAATAGTTCATTGGTGGGGGGGGCAAGGTTTGCTTCACACCGGCTTCAAATGTTTTTCCTGGGCCTTTGCATCCTATCCTATCACCGTGACCTCTGTGAAAAAGAGAAGACAGTACAATGGACAGGAGTTTAGCACATGTTTAAATCTTCTCAGTTAATATGTACTTATTTTTATTGACTGGTTCATACCTCCCTGTCAAGTATACAATGTATAAAAACCTATCAGTCATTTCTCATGAATACACACTGCTGCTACATGCACCATAGTATACAATGTGTTAAACCACCATAGTATACAATGTGTTAAACCTATCAGTCATTACTCATGAATACACACAACTGCTGCAAGCACCATAGTATGCAATGTGTTAAACCTATCAGTCATTACTCATGAATACACACTGCTGCTACATGCACCATAGTATACAATGTGTTAAACCTATCAGTCATTAATCATGAATACACACTGCTGCTACATGCACCATAGTATACAATGTGTTAAACATATCAGTCATTACTCATGAATACACACTACTGCTGCATGCACCATAGTAGCATATGAAACAGCATTATAAACTGCTAACGCTAGCTAGCGCGCTAACGCTAGGTAACATGCTAACGTGTAAACAGAGACCCAGAGAAAGAACTTACCAATTCATTCATGCTGCAGCTGTAGCTAACGCTAGCTAGCGCGCTAACGCTAGCTAACATGCTAACGTTAGCTAACATGCTAACGTTAGCTAGCGCGCTAACGCTAGCTAGCGCGCTAACGCTAGCTAACATGCTAACGTGTAAACAGAGACCCAGAGAAAGAACTTACCCATTCATTCTTTCATCGCAGCAGGATATGTCTGTGGCTGTTAATTGCAGTGTCTGTGGCTGTTGCCTGGCAGCCATGCCTTTGTCAGGAGGACCAGCTGTTCTCATCGATATCAGAGCGCGCTGCCTCCTTCCCCCCGCCCCTTCCAGAATGTTCCTACTATTTAGCCAATCAACAACCAGAAAATGCTGCTTCACTGTCTATCATTTCAAAAGATTCAGACATGGTCGTATACTTTTAGCTCTACTAACCAGAGTTTTACTCACACAGTTTAAACAATTACATCATGAGAATCCTAAGAACCAGGCGGACATTTGTATGTATAACATGTATCTGTAACCCCAGAAATGTAGGCGCTATGACAATTTACAAACGAACAAAAAAACACCAAAAATCGCTTTCAAATTAGAGTGGAGGAAATCACCGTTTCTATGGATGTCTATGGGGAGGCGCAAGTTGGAAACAAAAGGACATAACGAAATAAATATATATGTTACAGCTTATATTTGAACATTTTGAGTGACAGCACAAATAGATGAACGTTTTGATATGCCATTTGTGTGTAAAGGGTTGAAACTCAGGCAGCAGTAGCAGTTTACAAATGTTCTCTACATTTTCTGCTGAATGGGCTCTCACACTCTAGTTTTGAAGATTCCGTCAATGTATTTCAATGGGGATTAATTAGCGACATTATCGTTAATATTTCGTAAACTACATAACGAAACCTTCTACAAAACAATGCCAACTAAATAGAGTTCGGGACGCACATTTTGACACCTTTTTTGTCCATCTAGTGCAAAAACTGTGGGAGGAGTAGGCGGGGACAAAAGTGATATAATAATAATAATAATAATAATAATAATAATAATAATAATAATAATAATATATATGTGAGATTACAATATGTGTCCTTGACCATAGTCAAGCACACATAATAATAATATATATGTGAGATTACAATATGTGTCCTTGACCATAGTCAAGCACACATAATAATAATAATATATATGTGAGATTACAATATGTGTCCTTGACCATAGTCAAGCACACATAATAATAATAATAATATATATGTGAGATTACAATATGTGTCCTTGACCATAGTCAAGCACACATAATTATATAAATTACAAAGAAGAGTCTACATACAGAATGTAAAAAGGTTAAAGTGTTTTTAGCAGGCAGGTCAGGAAGAATAGCATTTTAACATGCCTGAGCAAATCAAATGATTTAAGTATGTAAACAGATATGGCAGCAGTGCAGGTGAGAAATATCCACTGTGCAAAATGGGCATAAGTAAAAAGAAGGGGTGGGTGAAAACCAGATGACCGTTAACACATACAGTGATCAGACTAACTAATACATTGTTGAAGCATATTTTTTGCAGCCCCACATATGTTCAATTGGATTCTGGATGGGCCATTCCGCAATGTTAATCTTTTTCTGGTGAAGCCATGGTTTTGTGGATTTGGATGAGTGCTTTGGGTCGTAGTTGTGCTAAAAGGTCAACTTAATCTTCAGCATTCTAAGGGAACCTTGAAGGATTTGTGCCAAAATTGGTATATTGAACTGTTCATAATTCTCTCCACCCTGGCCCATTTTCTAGCTGAAGAAAAACAGCCCCAAAGGATGATGCTGCCACCACCATGCTTCACTGTGGGTATGGTGTTCTTTGAGTGATGTGCATGCAGTTTTGTTTTTGCGGCAAACATACCTGTTGAAGTAATGGCCAAAATGTTAAACATTGGTTTCATCAGACCATACCACAATTGCCCACATGCTTTTGGGAGACCTGATGTTTGTTTTTGCAATCTTCATAGCCCATACATATGAAGAATACGAGAGATTGTTGTCACATGCAGCACACAGCCAATATTTGCCAGAAATTCCTGCAGCTCCTTCAATGTTGCGTCCTTGTCTCTGACATCTTTGTCTCTGTTGTGCCATATTTTCTCCAACTGATGATGACTGTATGTCACTGTGTTCCATAGTATATCTGATGGTGACTGTATGTCACTGTGTTCCATGGTATATCTGATGATGACTGTATGTCACTGTAGTCCATGGTATATCTGATGATGACTGTATGTCACTGTGTTCCATGGTATATCTGATGGTGACTGTATGTCACTGTGTTCCATGGTATATCTGATGATGACTGTATGTCACTGTGGTCCATCGTATATCTGATGATGACTGTATGTCACTGTGTTCCATGGTATATCTGATGGTGACTGTATGTCACTGTGGTCCATGGTATATCTGATGATGACTGTATGTCACTGTGTTCCATGGTATATCTGATGATGACTGTATGTCACTGTGTTCCATGGTATATCTGATGATGACTGTATGTCACTGTAGTCCATGGTATATCTGATGATGACTGTATGTCACTGTGTTCCATAGTATATCTGATGGTGACTGTATGTCACTGTGTTCCATGGTATATCTGATGATGACTGTATGTCACTGTAGTCCATGGTATATCTGATGGTGACTGTATGTCACTGTGTTCCATGGTATATCTGATGATGACTGTATGTCACTGTGGTCCATCGTATATCTGATGATGACTGTATGTCACTGTGTTCCATGGTATATCTGATGGTGACTGTATGTCACTGTGGTCCATGGTATATCTGATGATGACTGTATGTCACTGTGGTCCATGGTATATCTGATGATGACTGTATGTCACTGTGTTCCATGGTATATCTGATGATGACTGTATGTCACTGTAGTCCATGGTATATCTGATGATGACTGTATGTCACTGTGGTCCATGGTATATCTGATGATGACTGTATGTCACTGTAGTCCATGGTATATCTGATGGTGACTGTATGTCACTGTGTTCCATGGTATATCTGATGGTGACTGTATGTCACTGTGGTCCATGGTATATCTGATGATGACTGTATGTCACTGTGTTCCATGGTATATCTGATGGTGACTGTATGTCACTGTGTTCCATGGTATATCTGATGATGACTGTATGTCACTGTAGTCCATGGTATATCTGATGATGACTGTATGTCACTGTGGTCCATGGTATATCTGATGGTGACTGTATGTCACTGTGGTCCATGGTATATCTGATGGTGACTGTATGTCACTGTGGTCCATGGTATATCTGATGATGACTGTATGTCACTGTAGTCCATGGTATATCTGATGGTGACTGTATGTCACTGTGGTCCATGGTATATCTGATGGTGACTGTATGTCACTGTGGTCCATGGTATATCTGATGGTGACTGTATGTCACTGTGTTCCATGGTATATCTGATGGTGACTGTATGTCACTGTGTTCCATGGTATATCTGATGGTGACTGTATGTCACTGTGGTCCATGGTATATCTGATGGTGACTGTATGTCACTGTGTTCCATGGTATATCTGATGATGACTGTATGTCACTGTGGTCCATCGTATATCTGATGATGACTGTATGTCACTGTGTTCCATGGTATATCTGATGGTGACTGTATGTCACTGTGGTCCATGGTATATCTGATGGTGACTGTATGTCACTGTGGTCCATCGTATATCTGATGATGACTGTATGTCACTGTGTTCCATGGTATATCTGATGATGACTGTATGTCACTGTGGTCCATGGTATATCTGATGATGACTGTATGTCACTGTGTTCCATGGTATATCTGATGGTGACTGTATGTCACTGTGTTCCATGGTATATCTGATGATGACTGTATGTCACTGTGTTCCATGGTATATCTGATGGTGACTGTATGTCACTGTGGTCCATGGTATATCTGATGGTGACTGTATGTCACTGTGTTCCATGGTATATCTGATGATGACTGTATGTCACTGTGTTCCATGGTATATCTGATGATGACTGTATGTCACTGTGTTCCATGGTATATCTGATGGTGACTGTATGTCACTGTGGTCCATGGTATATCTGATGGTGACTGTATGTCACTGTGTTCCATGGTATATCTGATGGTGACTGTATGTCACTGTGTTCCATGGTATATCTGATGATGACTGTATGTCACTGTAGTCCATGGTATATCTGATGATGACTGTATGTCACTGTGGTCCATGGTATATCTGATGATGACTGTATGTCACTGTGGTCCATGGTATATCTGATGATGACTGTATGTCACTGTGTTCCATGGTATATCTGATGATGACTGTATGTCACTGTGTTCCATGGTATATCTGATGATGACTGTATGTCACTGTAGTCCATGGTATATCTGATGATGACTGTATGTCACTGTGTTCCATAGTATATCTGATGGTGACTGTATGTCACTGTGTTCCATGGTATATCTGATGATGACTGTATGTCACTGTGGTCCATCGTATATCTGATGATGACTGTATGTCACTGTGTTCCATGGTATATCTGATGGTGACTGTATGTCACTGTGGTCCATGGTATATCTGATGATGACTGTATGTCACTGTGGTCCATGGTATATCTGATGATGACTGTATGTCACTGTGTTCCATGGTATATCTGATGATGACTGTATGTCACTGTAGTCCATGGTATATCTGATGATGACTGTATGTCACTGTGGTCCATGGTATATCTGATGATGACTGTATGTCACTGTAGTCCATGGTATATCTGATGGTGACTGTATGTCACTGTGTTCCATGGTATATCTGATGGTGACTGTATGTCACTGTGGTCCATGGTATATCTGATGATGACTGTATGTCACTGTGTTCCATGGTATATCTGATGGTGACTGTATGTCACTGTGTTCCATGGTATATCTGATGATGACTGTATGTCACTGTAGTCCATGGTATATCTGATGATGACTGTATGTCACTGTGGTCCATGGTATATCTGATGGTGACTGTATGTCACTGTGGTCCATGGTATATCTGATGGTGACTGTATGTCACTGTGGTCCATGGTATATCTGATGATGACTGTATGTCACTGTAGTCCATGGTATATCTGATGGTGACTGTATGTCACTGTGGTCCATGGTATATCTGATGGTGACTGTATGTCACTGTGGTCCATGGTATATCTGATGGTGACTGTATGTCACTGTGTTCCATGGTATATCTGATGGTGACTGTATGTCACTGTGTTCCATGGTATATCTGATGGTGACTGTATGTCACTGTGGTCCATGGTATATCTGATGGTGACTGTATGTCACTGTGTTCCATGGTATATCTGATGATGACTGTATGTCACTGTGGTCCATGGTATATCTGATGATGACTGTATGTCACTGTGTTCCATGGTATATCTGATGGTGACTGTATGTCACTGTGGTCCATGGTATATCTGATGGTGACTGTATGTCACTGTGGTCCATCGTATATCTGATGATGACTGTATGTCACTGTGTTCCATGGTATATCTGATGATGACTGTATGTCACTGTGGTCCATGGTATATCTGATGATGACTGTATGTCACTGTGTTCCATGGTATATCTGATGGTGACTGTATGTCACTGTGTTCCATGGTATATCTGATGATGACTGTATGTCACTGTGTTCCATGGTATATCTGATGGTGACTGTATGTCACTGTGGTCCATGGTATATCTGATGGTGACTGTATGTCACTGTGTTCCATGGTATATCTGATGATGACTGTATGTCACTGTGTTCCATGGTATATCTGATGATGACTGTGTTCCATATGTCACTGTGTTCCATAGTATATCTGATGGTGACTGTATGTCACTGTGGTCCATGGTATATCTGATGGTGACTGTATGTCACTGTGTTCCATGGTATATCTGATGGTGACTGTATGTCACTGTGTTCCATGGTATATCTGATGATGACTGTATGTCACTGTGTTCCATGGTATATCTGATGATGACTGTATGTCACTGTGGTCCATGGTATATCTGATGGTGACTGTATGTCACTGTGTTCCATGGTATATCTGATGATGACTGTATGTCACTGTGGTCCATGGTATATCTGATGATGACTGTATGTCACTGTGGTCCATGGTATATCTGATGGTGACTGTATGTCACTGTGGTCCATGGTATATCTGATGGTGACTGTATGTCACTGTGGTCCATGGTATATCTGATGATGACTGTATGTCACTGTAGTCCATGGTATATCTGATGGTGACTGTATGTCACTGTGGTCCATGGTATATCTGATGGTGACTGTATGTCACTGTGGTCCATGTCCATGGTATATCTGATGGTGACTGTATGTCACTGTGTTCCATGGTATATCTGATGGTGACTGTATGTCACTGTGTTCCATGGTATATCTGATGGTGACTGTATGTCACTGTGGTCCATGGTATATCTGATGGTGACTGTATGTCACTGTGTTCCATGGTATATCTGATGATGACTGTATGTCACTGTGTTCCATGGTATATCTGATGGTGACTGTATGTCACTGTGGTCCATGGTATATCTGATGGTGACTGTATGTCACTGTGTTCCATATCTGATGGTGACTGTATGTCACTGTGTTCATGTATCTGCTGTGTCACTGTGGTCCATGGTATATCTGATGATGACTGTATGTCACTGTGGTCCATGGTATATCTGATGGTGACCATGTGGTATATCTGATGGTGACTGTATGTCACTGTGTTCCATGGTATATCTGATGATGACTGTATGTCACTGTGGTCCATGGTATATCTGATGATGACTGTATGTCACTGTGGTCCATGGTATATCTGATGAGTGACTGTATGTCACTGTGGTCCATGGTATATCTGATGGTGACTGTATGTCACTGTGTTCCATGGTATATCTGATGGTGACTGTATGTCACTGTGTTCCATGGTATATCTGATGGTGACTGTACTGTGGTCCATGGTATATCTGTGGTGACTGTATGTCACTGGTATATCTGATGGTGACTGTATGTCACTGTGGTCCATGGTATATCTGATGGTGACTGTATGTCACTGTGGTCCATGGTATATCTGATGGTGACTGTATGTCACTGTGGTCCATGGTATATCTGATGGTGACTGTATGTCACTGTGTTCCATGGTATATCTGATGGTGACTGTATGTCACTGTGGTCCATGGTATATCTGATGGTGACTGTATGTCACTGTGTTCCATGGTATATCTGATGGTGACTGTATGTCACTGTGTTCCATGGTATATCTGATGGTGACTGTATGTCACTGGTATATCCTGATGGTGACTGTATGTCACTGTGTTCCATATCTGATGGTGACTGTATGTCACTGTGTTCCATGGTATATCTGATGATGACTGTATGTCCTGTGTTCCATAGTATATCTGATGGTGACTGTATGTCACTGTGGTCCATGGTATATCTGATGGTGACTGTATGTCACTGTGTTCCATGGTATATCTGATGGTGACTGTATGTCACTGTGTTCCATGGTATATCTGATGATGACTGTATGTCACTGTAGTCCATGGTATATTGATGACTGTATGTCACTGTGGTCCATAGTATATCTGATGATGACTGTATGTCACTGTGGTCCATGGTATATCTGATGATGACTGTATGTCACTGTGTTCCATGGTATATCCTGATGATGACTGTATGTCACTATGTTCCATAGTATATCTGATGATGACTGTATGTCACTGTAGTCCATGGTATATCTGATGATGACTGTATGTCACCATGTTCCATAGTATATCTGATGGTGACTGTATGTCACTGTGTTCCATGGTATATCTGATGATGACTGTATGTCACTGTATTCCATAGTATATCTGATGATGACTGTATGTCATGTGTTCCATGGTATCTGATGGTGACTGTATGTCACTGTGGTCCATGGTATATCTGATGATGACTGTATGTCACTGTGGTCCATGGCATATCTGATGATGACTGTATGTCACTGTGTTCCATGGTATATCTGATGATGACTGTATGTCACTGTAGTCCATAGTATATCTGATGATGACTGTATGTCACTGTGGTCCATGGTATATCACAGTGATGACTGTATGTCACTGTAGTCCATGGTATATCTGATGGTGACTGTATGTCACTGTGTTCATGGTATATCTGATGGTGACTGTATGTCACTGTGGTCCATAGTATATCTGATGACTGTATGTCACTGTGTTCCATAGTATATCTGATGGTATTTGTATGTCACTGTGTTCCATGGTATATCTGATGGTGACTGCATATGTCACTGTAGTCCATATGGTATATCTGATGATGACTGTATGTCACTGTGGTCCATAGTATATCTGATGGTGACTGTATGTCACTGTGGTCCATGGCATATCTGATGGTGACTGTATGTACTGTGGTCCATGGTATATCTGATGATGACTGTATGTCACTGTAGTCCATGGTATATCTGATGGTGACTGTATGTCACTGTGGTCCATGGTATATCTGATGGTGACTGTATGTCACTGTGGTCCATGGTATATCTGATGGTGACTGTATGTCACTGTGTTCCATGGTATATCTGATGCTGATGATGACTGTATGTCACTGTGTTCCATGGGTATATCTGATGATGACTGTATGTCACTGTGTTCCATGGTATATCTGATGGTGACTGTATGTCACTGTGTTCCATGGTATATCTGATGATGACTGTATGTCACTGTGTTCCATGGTATATCTGATGATGACTGTATGTCACTGTGTTCCATGGTATATCTGATGGTGACTGTATGTCACTGTGGTCCATGGTATATCTGATGATGACTGTATGTCACTGTGTTCCATGGTATATCTGATGATGACTGTATGTCACTGTGTTCCATGGTATATCTGATGGTGACTGTATGTCACTGTGTTCCATGGTATATCTGATGATGACTGTATGTCACTGTGTTCCATGGTATATCTGATGATGACTGTATGTCACTGTAGTCCATGGTATATCTGATGATGACTGTATGTCACTGTAGTCCATGGTATATCTGATGAGACTGTATACTGTGTTCCATAGATATCTGATGTGACTGTATGTCACTGTGTTCCATGGTATATCTGATGATGACTGTATGTCACTGTAGTCCATGGTATATCTGATGGTGACTGTATGTCACTGTGTTCCATGGTATATCTGATGATGACTGTATGTCACTGTGGTCCATCGTATATCTGATGATGACTGTATGTCACTGTGTTCCATGGTATATCTGATGGTGACTGTATGTCACTGTGGTCCATGGTATATCTGATGATGACTGTATGTCACTGTGGTCCATGGTATATCTGATGATGACTGTATGTCACTGTGTTCCATGGTATATCTGATGATGACTGTATGTCACTGTAGTCCATGGTATATCTGATGATGACTGTATGTCACTGTGGTCCATGGTATATCTGATGATGACTGTATGTCACTGTAGTCCATGGTATATCTGATGGTGACTGTATGTCACTGTGTTCCATGGTATATCTGATGGTGACTGTATGTCACTGTGGTCCATGGTATATCTGATGATGACTGTATGTCACTGTGTTCCATGGTATATCTGATGGTGACTGTATGTCACTGTGTTCCATGGTATATCTGATGATGACTGTATGTCACTGTAGTCCATGGTATATCTGATGATGACTGTATGTCACTGTGGTCCATGGTATATCTGATGGTGACTGTATGTCACTGTGGTCCATGGTATATCTGATGGTGACTGTATGTCACTGTGGTCCATGGTATATCTGATGATGACTGTATGTCACTGTAGTCCATGGTATATCTGATGGTGACTGTATGTCACTGTGGTCCATGGTATATCTGATGGTGACTGTATGTCACTGTGGTCCATGGTATATCTGATGGTGACTGTATGTCACTGTGTTCCATGGTATATCTGATGGTGACTGTATGTCACTGTGTTCCATGGTATATCTGATGGTGACTGTATGTCACTGTGGTCCATGGTATATCTGATGGTGACTGTATGTCACTGTGTTCCATGGTATATCTGATGATGACTGTATGTCACTGTGGTCCATCGTATATCTGATGATGACTGTATGTCACTGTGTTCCATGGTATATCTGATGGTGACTGTATGTCACTGTGGTCCATGGTATATCTGATGGTGACTGTATGTCACTGTGGTCCATGGTATATCTGATGATGACTGTATGTCACTGTGTTCCATGGTATATCTGATGGTGACTGTATGTCACTGTGGTCCATGGTATATCTGATGATGACTGTATGTCACTGTGTTCCATGGTATATCTGATGGTGACTGTATGTCACTGTGTTCCATGGTATATCTGATGATGACTGTATGTCACTGTGTTCCATGGTATATCTGATGGTGACTGTATGTCACTGTGGTCCATGGTATATCTGATGGTGACTGTATGTCACTGTGTTCCATGGTATATCTGATGATGACTGTATGTCACTGTGTTCCATGGTATATCTGATGATGACTGTATGTCACTGTGTTCCATAGTATATCTGATGGTGACTGTATGTCACTGTGGTCCATGGTATATCTGATGGTGACTGTATGTCACTGTGTTCCATGGTATATCTGATGGTGACTGTATGTCACTGTGTTCCATGGTATATCTGATGATGACTGTATGTCACTGTAGTCCATGGTATATCTGATGATGACTGTATGTCACTGTGGTCCATGGTATATCTGATGATGACTGTATGTCACTGTGGTCCATGGTATATCTGATGATGACTGTATGTCACTGTGTTCCATGGTATATCTGATGATGACTGTATGTCACTGTGTTCCATGGTATATCTGATGATGACTGTATGTCACTGTAGTCCATGGTATATCTGATGATGACTGTATGTCACTGTGTTCCATAGTATATCTGATGGTGACTGTATGTCACTGTGTTCCATGGTATATCTGATGATGACTGTATGTCACTGTGGTCCATCGTATATCTGATGATGACTGTATGTCACTGTGTTCCATGGTATATCTGATGGTGACTGTATGTCACTGTGGTCCATGGTATATCTGATGATGACTGTATGTCACTGTGGTCCATGGTATATCTGATGATGACTGTATGTCACTGTGTTCCATGGTATATCTGATGATGACTGTATGTCACTGTAGTCCATGGTATATCTGATGATGACTGTATGTCACTGTGGTCCATGGTATATCTGATGATGACTGTATGTCACTGTAGTCCATGGTATATCTGATGGTGACTGTATGTCACTGTGTTCCATGGTATATCTGATGGTGACTGTATGTCACTGTGGTCCATGGTATATCTGATGATGACTGTATGTCACTGTGTTCCATGGTATATCTGATGGTGACTGTATGTCACTGTGTTCCATGGTATATCTGATGATGACTGTATGTCACTGTAGTCCATGGTATATCTGATGATGACTGTATGTCACTGTGGTCCATGGTATATCTGATGGTGACTGTATGTCACTGTGGTCCATGGTATATCTGATGGTGACTGTATGTCACTGTGGTCCATGGTATATCTGATGATGACTGTATGTCACTGTAGTCCATGGTATATCTGATGGTGACTGTATGTCACTGTGGTCCATGGTATATCTGATGGTGACTGTATGTCACTGTGGTCCATGGTATATCTGATGGTGACTGTATGTCACTGTGTTCCATGGTATATCTGATGGTGACTGTATGTCACTGTGTTCCATGGTATATCTGATGGTGACTGTATGTCACTGTGGTCCATGGTATATCTGATGGTGACTGTATGTCACTGTGTTCCATGGTATATCTGATGATGACTGTATGTCACTGTGGTCCATCGTATATCTGATGATGACTGTATGTCACTGTGTTCCATGGTATATCTGATGGTGACTGTATGTCACTGTGGTCCATGGTATATCTGATGATGACTGTATGTCACTGTGGTCCATCGTATATCTGATGATGACTGTATGTCACTGTGTTCCATGGTATATCTGATGATGACTGTATGTCACTGTGGTCCATGGTATATCTGATGATGACTGTATGTCACTGTGTTCCATGGTATATCTGATGGTGACTGTATGTCACTGTGTTCCATGGTATATCTGATGATGACTGTATGTCACTGTGTTCCATGGTATATCTGATGGTGACTGTATGTCACTGTGGTCCATGGTATATCTGATGGTGACTGTATGTCACTGTGTTCCATGGTATATCTGATGATGACTGTATGTCACTGTGTTCCATGGTATATCTGATGATGACTGTATGTCACTGTGTTCCATGGTATATCTGATGGTGACTGTATGTCACTGTGGTCCATGGTATATCTGATGGTGACTGTATGTCACTGTGTTCCATGGTATATCTGATGGTGACTGTATGTCACTGTGTTCCATGGTATATCTGATGATGACTGTATGTCACTGTGTTCCATGGTATATCTGATGATGACTGTATGTCACTGTGGTCCATGGTATATCTGATGGTGACTGTATGTCACTGTGTTCCATGGTATATCTGATGATGACTGTATGTCACTGTGGTCCATGGTATATCTGATGATGACTGTATGTCACTGTGGTCCATGGTATATCTGATGGTGACTGTATGTCACTGTGGTCCATGGTATATCTGATGGTGACTGTATGTCACTGTGGTCCATGGTATATCTGATGATGACTGTATGTCACTGTAGTCCATGGTATATCTGATGGTGACTGTATGTCACTGTGGTCCATGGTATATCTGATGGTGACTGTATGTCACTGTGGTCCATGGTATATCTGATGGTGACTGTATGTCACTGTGTTCCATGGTATATCTGATGGTGACTGTATGTCACTGTGTTCCATGGTATATCTGATGGTGACTGTATGTCACTGTGGTCCATGGTATATCTGATGGTGACTGTATGTCACTGTGTTCCATGGTATATCTGATGGTGACTGTATGTCACTGTGTTCCATGGTATATCTGATGGTGACTGTATGTCACTGTGGTCCATGGTATATCTGATGGTGACTGTATGTCACTGTGTTCCAGACCAACTCGGCTTTATGATTTTTCATTAAAGTCTATTTTTGGATTCACAAGTTCCAGAGTCTTTGCATCTTTTTTGACTGAGATCTGAAGTTCTCCACAACATATGTCACTGTGCTCCATGGTATATCTAATGCTTTGCAAATTAATTTTGAAACTTCTCCTGACTGATATCTTTCAACAATGAGATCCCTCTAATGCTTTGGAAGCTCTCTAAGGACCGTGGCTTTTGCTCTGAGATGCAACTAATAATGTCAGGAAAATCCTACTGGAACAGCTGAGTTGTATTTGTGATTAATCAGAGTGACTTTAAATGATGGCTGGTGTGTAATGACTTCTATTTAACATGAGTTTGAATGTGATTGGTTAATTCTGAACACATTGTTCACATTTTAGGTCACATTAGAAGTGGAAAAGGTTCTGATGATTTATCTTTGTCTCATTCTTTTACATCACAAACACCTGCCATTTTAGGGGTGTGCAGACTTCTTATATTCACTGTATTTCATTGTTTTAAATAGTATAGAATTTTGTGAAAACCACTACAACTGCACCACATGTCCGATCTACACATATGGCTTCCACCAAGGTCTGCAGGGGTATGAGCCAAGCCATTGTATCTTAAAATGAGTCCACTAAAAACAAATATCACCAAAAAGTTTCGGAGTTTGTTAATAGTACTATAATCGACTTGGAAGGCATGAAAAAAATTTTGATAAAAAGAAAATGATAAATTGTGCGTACACAGTGGTGTGAAAAAGTGTTTGTCCCCTTCATGATTTCTAATTGTGTTGCTTGTTTGTCATCCAGAAATGTTTCACATCAAACAAATGTGAACCTAGGTTTTCCTTTAATAATAACAATCTTCTTTTAAAAACTGCATTTTGTATTTACTTGTGTTATCTTTGACTGGCAAACACTTTTTCATAGCATAGGTCGGGCCTCAGGGCCATTAGTAACTCCTAAAATGTCTTTAACACGGCTTGCAGCTTTATGCATTTGTATTTCTTAATTTTAAAACAATTATTCTCAACAAAATTGCATTGTTCAATTTATGATTAAGGCCCTCCAACTCAGGAACTGTGTTAGTGTGCTCTGCTTCCTGGGACATTCTACCCCAAACGTACATCATCTGTCCTTGACTTGCCACAGTGAATTAACAGTATTTAATGCAAAAATCTATGAAACTAACTAGATAATTGATTTATGTGAGTTGTTCTGTAAAGGAATATGTATGCATTAGGTTCTCAAAACAACATTATTAATACGTTTAAGTTGCTATCATTCACATCAAATGATTACAAACATGAAAGTACACATACATTCTGTAACACTCTGGGTTTTCGGTCCTCCTCTAGGCCAGCGGAGAGAGACTAATTAGAGACATTGACGACACCTGAGTTGGTCTTCGCACCTGTTTGGGATTGCTCATTAGGTAGGGTGTTTAGCCCAGAGCATTCCTGTCACCCAGTGTTGTGGCCTTGTTTTCTGTTGGGTATGTTTATGCTTTTCGTGAGGAGGTACGGCGTCTTGTTTGTGAGTTATTCCCTGAGTGTGTTTTTGTGTATGTCTATCGTCCTATGTGTTAGGCGTTGATTCTGATTTGCCCTGCATGGAATTAAAACACCATTTAAGAACGATTATCTGCGCTTGTGTCCTGTCTACTGCCTGCCAAACCGCATTCCTGACACATTCCACAAATAAATACTATTTTACAACTGTTCCCAAGTTTTCAGTCCGTCCTGTCACGTTTAAATAGACACGTGCATAATACTCTTTTAAGGGTAGGATTCAGAGGAAGTGACATCATTTGACCAAGGTGAAGCTGACACTGGTCAAGGGTAAGTCCTGTCATTGAATTGTATGATTTTAAGCTTGTTTTTGTATGTCCTTTTGTAAATACACCAGAACATAATTACATTTTTTTCAATCCAAAATATTTATACAATGTTTACTGATATCCCTTCGTTACATGTTAACAATTTGTATGCTGGTATTATAGTATTATTGATCAATGGCAGTTAAAACAGAAGACCATCAGGCCCTGTCACATCAGGCCCTGTCACATCAGGCCCTGTCACATCAGGCCCTGTCTTTATCAGGCCCTGTCACATCAGGCCCTGTCACAAATGAATGGCCTCGTTTGTTGTTATCACCTTTATTGCATCTAATATGTTTTCAACGTATGCCATAGTAAAACTATTTTATAAATAGACATTACACAGTAAATCAGCCTTTTATGATGTGATGTTTTTATGCCCATAGACAATTATTTTGAATTAGGTCCCTCTTTAACCTAGACCACTGCTTTTGAGGTTGCACTATGTATATTAATGAATATAAATAATAATTGTAGGTTATATAAACTGAGTTTTATATTTCAACTCATACAGATTGTAGATAATTGCTTCAGTTAGTGCAGCTGAGAGACAAAGGCATGTTTTAATATTGAAATAAAATAAAATAAGTTTTATGAATTAGAAAGACGTTTGGACTATCAGTTGTGAGTCATAGCCTATTCTAATGAATTGGGATCCTTATGATGCCTTTGGCTCCATTTTGCAATATAGTCTAATACTAGATTAACATTTTAATTTAATTATTATTGGTCCTACATAGGAATTCTTACCAAAAAATAAAGAAGACA
Source organism: Dallia pectoralis (assembly GCA_029465975.1). Classification (NCBI taxonomy): domain Eukaryota; kingdom Metazoa; phylum Chordata; class Actinopteri; order Esociformes; family Umbridae; genus Dallia; species Dallia pectoralis. The sequence goes on along the minus strand of CM055741.1, from coordinate 17,038,655 downwards.
AAACATAACTTTCTGCATCAACAAAACCATTAACACTAGAAGCGCCAGAGCTCTTTTCACTCCTTTAATCGCCAGAGCCCCGCGCCCGCTGGCGTCATTAACATACGAATCATCCCAATTAGCACCTACGTTCTCATCTGCAGCTTCACCATCCATTCACTATGTAACCTGCCATCCATCTACAGCATCAGATCATCTACTGTGTTATCATCCTGAATTAAATGAATTAGGGTGAATTATTTGACTACATTTGACTAAAATAGTATGTATTTATTGTCTTATGTAACCATACAATTCATAATGAATACCATGATTTTAAAATGCACAGGCTATGACATTTAAATGTCTAAAGATCGAATAAATGAAAATCCATCAAACTGTATGTCCTATTTTGATGTAGTAAATGCTAAAACATTTTAGATCACAAGCAATGTGCTATCAAATGATTTGCGCATGATTGGCCGTATATTGCAACACAGACTCTTGAAATATAAACATTAGACTACAGTGTATATTTTGATAATTTTTATTTGCAAAATGTATTATAGTAATTACAGTCCAGTAACTAAGGCACTGTAGACCATGAAACACGTATTTTACAACACAGTTTGTATATTGGTCACGGTCGGGTATATTCTGCTGTTACCCGGGAGATACATTTATCTATTTAGTTTTATATTTTCGTTCTGTTTATTTAGTAAAACATATATTTCTTTATAAACCTACCTCTTTTTTCTAGTTCATTCAAATTCAACCAAGCCAATCAATCTATTGTCTATGTGTATCTCACAGTCTTTTGTCTGCTTGAGCAGGACACGCAAACTAACCGGTTGCATTGCGCACAGTGTTCACTAGTGTTGTTATGAGTGCAAATGAGACAGCAGCAAACTAATCCGTTACATATATCCAGTTCCATATAGATCGGACCAAAACGCGTCCAGTTTCATATAGACCAGACCAAAACGCGTCCAGTTTCATATAGACCAGACCAAAACGCGTCCAGTTTCATATAGACCAGACCAAAACACGTCCAGTTTCATATAGACCAGACCAAAACGGATCCAGTTTCATATAGGTCAGACCAAAACCAGTCCAGTTTCATATAGATCGGACCAAAATGTGCACAGTTTCATATAGATCGGACCAAAACGTGTCCGGTTTCATATAGATCAAACCAAAACAAGTCCAGTTTCATATAGATCGGACCAAAACCAGTCCAGTTTGATATAGATCAGACCAAAACGCGTCCAGGTTCATATAGATCGGACCAAAACCAGTCCAGTTTCATATAGATCGGACCATTATTGAGTGCAATAGGCGCATGACACATATAGAACTGATAAGTAGATAAAAATTAAATGAACGGGATATTTTGTGGGAGGTGCTGCGGGAGTATGGGGTGAGGGGGTCTCTTCTCAGGGCCATCCAATCTCTGTACGCTCAAAGCATGAGCTGTGTCCGTGTTCTCGGCAGTAAGTCGGATTCGTTCCCGGTGGGGGTTGGCCTCCGCCAGGGCTGCGCTTTGTCACCAATACTGTTTGTAATATTTATGGACAGGATATCAAGGCGTAGTCATGGGGGGGAGGGGTTTCCGTTCGGTGGGCTGATGGTCACATCACTGCTTTTTGCGGATGATGTAGTCCTGATGGCCTCATCGGTCGGTGACCTTCAGCACTCACTGGATCGGTTCGCAGCCGAGTGTGAAGCGGCTGGGATGAGGCTTAGCACCTCTAAATCTGAGGCCATGACTCTCAGCAGGAAACCGGTGGAGTGCCTACTCCGGGTAGGGAATGAGTCCTTACTCCAAGTGAAGGAGTTCAAGTACCTCGGGGTCTTGTTCGCAAGTGAGGGAACAATGGAGCGGGAGATTTGTCGGAGGATCGGAGCAGCGGGGGCGGTGTTGCATTCGCTTCACCGCACCGTTGTGATGAAAAGAGAGCTGAGCCGGAAGGCAAAACTCTCGATCAACCAGTCAATCTTTGTTCCTACTCTCACCTATGGGCATGAAAGCTGGGTCATGACCGAAAGAACGAGATCGCGGGTACAAGCTGCCGAAATGGGTTTTCTCAGAAATGTGGCTGGCCTCTCCCTTAGGGATAGGGTGAGAAGCTCAGTCATCCGAGAGGAATTCGGAGTAGAGCCGCTGCTCCTTTGCGTAAAAAGGAGCCAGTTGAGGTGGTTTGGGCATCTAGTACAAATGCCACCTGGGCGCCTCCCTAGAGAGGTGTTCCAGGCACGTCCAGCTGGGAGGAGACCTCGGGGAAGACCCAGGACTAGGTGGAGAGATTATATCTCCACACTGGCCTGGGAACGCCTCGGGATTCCCCAGTCAGAGCTGGCTAATGTTGCCCGGGAAAGGGAAGTTTGGGGTCCCCTGCTAGAGCTGCTACCCCCGCGACCCGACCCCGGATAAGCGGTTGAAGATGAGATGAATGGGCTGTATACATAGATGTATTGGATGAATTCGTTCTGTTTATTTAGTGAAATATTTCTTTATTAACTTACCTCTTTTTTCTAGTTCATTCAAATTCAACCAAGCCAATCTATCTATTGTCTATGTGTATCTCGCAGTCTTCTGTCTGCGTATCGCCCATTCAACCATTGACGTCATAAGCCCAGTGAGGTGTGAGCGGCGCGGGATTATGGCAACAGGAGGGCAGTTTCGGTTTTAAAAAACATGTAAATAGTAGTTTTATATAGTGTTCGGTTTGTGATTTTGCAATTCTGAAAACGGGACAAGGTAAAATGCACGTATTTAGTAAACATCATGGAAGGACGAGGCTGTAGCTTTTCAACATTATACATTTATTTTAATTACTAACTGCAACGCCCGCGGGCGTGGGCTGATGGCGCTTCTAGTGTTAAGTCAGTCCTGTCACAGCATCGTCAGTCCTGTCACGTGATGGTCAGTCCTGTCACAGGACATTATAATATAAAAAATTACTATTTTAGAGAATTATTGAAGAATAAGTCTATTTAGCTGTGTAGACAAAGGTGGGGGTATATATCCACCACTATTTTTTGTAAAAATCTTCTACGTACAGCTAGTGTTTTTACGACTATATGTGTGCTTGGAGCGTATTCTTTGCTTACCATACACTACAGTTGACTAAAAAGTTGCTTAGTTTCTTATAGGAATTACAAAATCATGTTAGATACAATTAGGGACGTGTGACCAATAAGTACATGCTATTTAGAGAGAAAAAAAATCATTAGGAAATCATTCTAATATATTCAAGTGTGTCTGTGACAGGGCCTGACACTTTAGAGATGTAATGCATATAAAATGTATTTAATTCAATAATAAAAACATGCTAAGATGGCATAGTATGTGTTTTTCATAGTTTAACATGTCCTGCATATGACTGGAAGATTTTTGGAAGTGAAAATGTAAATTTCTGGTAGAATGTCCCTCCTTACGTTGTTCACTCTTGTAGGAAGTATGTGCAGGAAGCCAATTAATATTACATTTTATTTTAAATATGAATAAAATACATTTCAAAACAATTCTATATAATGACACCATACTTATTTTTAATTCTGAATCAGTTTTAAATAATGCGGAGTAAACAAGTTAAACATAAATATATATATATATATACACATATATCATACACGCGTAAACTTTGTGTTATTATTATAGTGTTTCCGATCAGTTTATCTTTTTACTGCCTTTTACCAAATGTAATGTATTTTGTATTCATCAAACAGCTTGATAAGGGAATAGCTGCATCGCAGAAATGTAAATACAATTACATTATACTATCAGAAAAAAATTAATCAATTTATACACAATTACAAAAATAGAGAATACATTTTTTATCAATGGACAGCAAAGCATGAAGACATAAATAACTATTAAAATGCATAAATATACCTCATCCAGCTGAAATCAGAGCCTTAAATAATTTAAAAAGTAGTGCATTGAAACCATTTAGTAAATATAAAAATATATGCCGGTGAATTTGTTAAATAGTAATTATTGTGATGATATAAAAGATTATTGGCTGTTGTTTTGAGACTCTTGTCTTCTCAGAAGAGTCCGTTTCTGGTGGTGTACTGTACATTGTAAGATCTTCGTCTGTGCCAGCGTCTCCTAATGCCAGCACAACAACCACATAGCAAGCACTGCAAAACAAAGATGAAGAAGTATAACTCACATGTACTGTAACTTTATTAGTTAACAATATGCATAATATAAAGTAGTACTCATTAGAAACCATGGCTATACGTACTGCTAGCAGGATCCATAGTGGTATGAGAATTATAGCAATGCCACAAGGAATGATAATGGCCAGAGCCCAACCAGGAAAACCTCCTCCACTGGTGGTACTGTAAAAAGTGCTCAGCAGAAGGGAAGGAAGTAGAGTAGTGCTGGTTGTGGTGGTTGGAGCAGCTGTGGTTGTCAGAAGACCTAGAATACAAATATAAAGGCAATGTATGGGATATTTACAGATCATTAACTATATTAAATGCAACAAAAGAACGAGTAGCAATTATAGCTGGTGTATAGATGGGAAAAATTGACAATATAAATAGAAGTTCTATACATATAAGCGTGGTAGATTAAAATATCTATATATAAACGTGTATTTAATGTACATGGAAGTGACCATAGACCTGTAGATTGTGCCCTGATGCTCCGATATCCTCTAACAAACAACAGCGGTGTTTTTGTTAAACTGTAATTAAAAATATCAGATGACAACATACCTGAGACTTTTAAAATTTCTAGTAGAAAGACACTATAAACGTTGTTGTCTGTGTTGTTGTATTCATATATCCACAACACGTTTGCCATAAGTTCATTGCCATTCAGACTGAAAAGATAAAAAAGGGTTATTGTGTAAAAGTTCAACTGTTTAGTTAGTGGGGGTTTTGCAACAAATGCTGAATGTGAGACAACATCAGGTACAATTACAGTACATTTTCAGTCTTACTTATAACACATTTAGTGGTTTATATGCATTTTGTGTACTCACCTAAAATTTGCACTGGGAAAGGTAAACAATTTACCCTCCGGTTGATTGACAATTTTCTGGAGCTAGGCAGAGAGATCATGGAACTATAACTACATGGACTTTTATGGAACTCAATTACATTTATTTAGCATTTAATATCCAAGTTTTATATTAAATGTGAAATTGTAAATTGTTGACTTACAAGATTGTTAATTAAATCCTGTATCTGGCTGTAGGTTTCATTGGTGAAAGTAATTGTATCACTTTTAATGAATGTCTCCAAGGTGACATTGGTTATTTGGAAACCAAGGTCAATGGCAAATGCTGTGTTATTAAGTTCTGTAGGCACAACAAAATAGTCACAATTATAGCAGACAAATTAATGCTATCATATACAAATACTGAAAAGCAATTAGGAAGGTGCAAATTCAAGAAGTAGATAAATTAGATTTACTCACTGATATAAGTTACATTAGTTAAGATGGCTTGAGTTACAGTAGGTACAGTCCTGAATTGATTAGATAGCTGCTTGTTGACAATTCCAA
>CM055741.1:17002125-17032649 GCA_029465975.1 Dallia pectoralis | reverse complement strand
AATTGTATCTAGCGAGAAGAAAGTGGACCACTTATTTTGTCAGTCGTTTTCTATGGGACTCAAGATCATTCATCTTTCATTTGACATGAGTAAGTGTATCCTATTTTTATCATGATAGATTTCACCTGATATGTTCGAGTGATTTTATATGAAGTTCATGTTTTGTTTTTAATTTAGATGATTGGATATAATTTCATTGACAAGTAACGCCAGCCTATTAGGAAACCCTGGATGACCTAGATGTAGAATAGAATTGCTTTACCATGCCAGTAATCACATTGTAAATGAATGAAGGAATTTGTAGAACAATATTATTTATATTTAATAGAAGTTTTTAGTGGGATGAGTTTTTCTAACACTTTTTCTTACTTCAGCAGACTTATTGAGACTGGATTGTGAGTAGTTGAGGTCAGGATGAGTGAAAGGTTAAATGTAAACCCCTTTTTTATTATCACAATGATCAAATTGCAGGTACAAATCTTTATTATTATTATTTATTTTTTTTGAGAAATGAATGTGGTTGACACCATATTGTTTCAGCAACTTGACCTCATTCCTATTAAAAATAGCAATTTTACTGTGTTTACTCCATTGTAGGCTTGTGAGATTCGAGAATGTTGACACATTCCTCCAAAAACGTCTGTCCAAGCAGTTCTGCGTATCTTTTGACTGCTTGCAGAAACAGAACAGACTGGCGAGCAAGTATGTGTTCGGAGTTGTTTACAGTCTCCGACCAACAGCCAGGGTATAGTTTGGAATAATCTGACTTACAACATATCTGACTTTACGGCGTTTATGGGTATTGTATACTTATCTTACATCAATTCCTCTTGTTGCTGCGCAGTCTTGAACCGCATTCTTCCGCGACGTTTAGGCATGGTCAAAACGTTACGTTCGCGACATGGACCTATGAATGAATTTTCAAAGTTATAATACAAGACAGTGTTTTAAATGCTGTGCAACTCAGTGTCTAAAACATAATCATTGTCAGTAATTATAGACAAAAATAGTACTTATTAGTCAAAACAAATGAACAAATAATGATTAGGTCCCCATTATGGGGGGTGGGTGTGGGGCTAATAATAACAATACTTAGAAATGTTTTTTTTATTCAAGAACAAACTCCTTGTAGTTGCAACATATGTCTTTAAAATATGAATAATTACAGATATTTGAAAAGATAATGTGTTGTCACTATAAGAACTTTAAACATTGCACGTCTGCAATCGGTTCACAAATGTATAAATGTTATGCAGCTTTGTGTGTCAACTGAAATTGTATCTAGCGAGAAGAAAGTGGACCACTTATTTTGTCAGTCGTTTTCTATGGGACTCAAGATCATTCATCTTTCATTTGACATGAGTAAGTGTATCCTATTTTTATCATGATAGATTTCACCTGATATGTTCGAGTGATTTTATATGAAGTTCATGTTTTGTTTTTAATTTAGATGATTGGATATAATTTCATTGACAAGTAACGCCAGCCTATTAGGAAACCCTGGATGACCTAGATGTAGAATAGAATTGCTTTACCATGCCAGTAATCACATTGTAAATGAATGAAGGAATTTGTAGAACAATATTATTTATATTTAATAGAAGTTTTTAGTGGGATGAGTTTTTCTAACACTTTTTCTTACTTCAGCAGACTTATTGAGACTGGATTGTGAGTAGTTGAGGTCAGGATGAGTGAAAGGTTAAATGTAAACCCCTTTTTTATTATCACAATGATCAAATTGCAGGTACAAATCTTTATTATTATTATTTTTATTTTTTTTGAGAAATGAATGTGGTTGACACCATATTGTTTCAACAACTTGACCTCATTCCTATTAAAAATAGCAATTTTACTGTGTTTACTCCATTGTAGGCTTGTTGTGAGATTCGAGAATGTTGACACATTCCTCCAAAAAACGTCTGTCCAAGCAGTTCTGCGTATCTTTTGACTGCTTGCAGAAACAGAACAGACTGGCGAGCAAGTATGTGTTCGGAGTTGTTTACAGTCTCCGACCAACAGCCAGGGTATAGTTTGGAATAATCTGACTTACAACATATCTGACTTTACGGCGTTTATGGGTATTGTATACTTATCTTACATCAATTCCTCTTGTTGCTGCGCAGTCTTGAACCGCATTCTTCCGCGACGTTTAGGCATGGTCAAAACGTTACGTTCGCGACATGGACCTATGAATGAATTTTCAAAGTTATAATACAAGACAGTGTTTTAAATGCTGTGCAACTCAGTGTCTAAAACATAATCATTGTCAGTAATTATAGACAAAAATAGTACTTATTAGTCAAAACAAATGAACAAATAATGATTAGGTCCCCATTATGGGGGTGGGTGTGGGGCTAATAATAACAATACTTAGAAATGTTTTTTTATTCAAGAACAAACTCCTTGTAGTTGCAACATATGTCTTTAAAATATGAATAATTACAGATATTTGAAAAGATAATGTGTTGTCACTATAAGAACTTTAAACATTGCACGTCTGCAATCGGTTCACAAATGTATAAATGTTATGCAGCTTTGTGTGTCAACTGAAATTGTATCTAGCGAGAAGAAAGTGGACCACTTATTTTGTCAGTCGTTTTCTATGGGACTCAAGATCATTCATCTTTCATTTGACATGAGTAAGTGTATCCTATTTTTATCATGATAGATTTCACCTGATATGTTCGAGTGATTTTATATGAAGTTCATGTTTTGTTTTTAATTTAGATGATTGGATATAATTTCATTGACAAGTAACGCCAGCCTATTAGGAAACCCTGGATGACCTAGATGTAGAATAGAATTGCTTTACCATGCCAGTAATCACATTGTAAATGAATGAAGGAATTTGTAGAACAATATTATTTATATTTAATAGAAGTTTTTAGTGGGATGAGTTTTTCTAACACTTTTTCTTACTTCAGCAGACTTATTGAGACTGGATTGTGAGTAGTTGAGAGGTCAGGATGAGTGAAAGGTTAAATGTAAACCCCTTTTATTATCACAATGATCAAATTGCAGGTACAAATCTTTATTATTATTATTATTTTTTTTTTTTTGAGAAATGAATGTGGTTGACACCATATTGTTTCAACAACTTGACCTCATTCCTATTAAAAATAGCAATTTTACTGTGTTTACTCCATTGTAGGCTTGTGAGATTCGAGAATGTTGACACATTCCTCCAAAAACGTCTGTCCAAGCAGTTCTGCGTATCTTTTGACTGCTTGCAGAAACAGAACAGACTGGCGAGCAAGTATGTGTTCGGAATTGTTTACAGTCTCCGACCAACAGCCAGGGTATAGTTTGGAATAATCTGACTTACAACATATCTGACTTTACGGCGTTTATGGGTATTGTATACTTATCTTACATCAATTCCTCTTGTTGCTGCGCAGTCTTGAACCGCATTCTTCCGCGACGTTTAGGCATGGTCAAAACGTTACGTTCGCGACATGGACCTATGAATGAATTTTCAAAGTTATAATACAAGACAGTGTTTTAAATGCTGTGCAACTCAGTGTCTAAAACATAATCATTGTCAGTAATTATAGACAAAAATAGTACTTATTAGTCAAAACAAATTAACAAATAATGATTAGGTCCCCATTATGGGGGGTGGGTGTGGGGCTAATAATAACAATACTTAGAAATGTTTTTTTATTCAAGAACAAACTCCTTGTAGTTGCAACATATGTCTTTAAAATATGAATAATTACAGATATTTGAAAAGATAATGTGTTGTCACTATAAGAACTTTAAACATTGCACGTCTGCAATCGGTTCACAAATGTATAAATGTTATGCAGCTTTGTGTGTCAACTGAAATTGTATCTAGCGAGAAGAAAGTGGACCACTTATTTTGTCAGTCGTTTTCTATGGGACTCAAGATCATTCATCTTTCATTTGACATGAGTAAGTGTATCCTATTTTTATCATGATAGATTTCACCTGATATGTTCGAGTGATTTTATATGAAGTTCATGTTTTTGTTTTTAATTTAGATGATTGGATATAATTTCATTGACAAGTAACGCCAGCCTATTAGGAAACCCTGGATGACCTAGATGTAGAATAGAATTGCTTTACCATGCCAGTAATCACATTGTAAATGAATGAAGGAATTTGTAGAACAATATTATTTATATTTAATAGACGTTTTTAGTGGGATGAGTTTTTCTAACACTTTTTCTTACTTCAGCAGACTTATTGAGACTGGATTGTGAGTAGTTGAGAGGTCAGGATGAGTGAAAGGTTAAATGTAAACCCCTTTTTTATTATCACAATGATCAAATTGCAGGTACAAATCTTTATTATTATTATTTCTTTTCATTTTTTTGAGAAATTAATGTGGTTGACACCATATTGTTTCAACAACTTGACCTCATTCCTATTAAAAATAGCAATTTTACTGTGTTTACTCCATTGTAGGCTTGTTGTGAGATTCGAGAATGTTGACACATTCCTCCAAAAAACGTCTGTCCAAGCAGTTCTGCGTAGCTTTTGACTGCTTGCAGAAACAGAACAGACTGGCGAGCAAGTATGTGTTCGGAATTGTTTACAGCCTCCGACCAACAGCCAGGGTATAGTTTGGAATAATCTGACTTACAACATATCTGACTTTACGGCGTTTATGGGTATTGTATACTTATCTTACATCAATTCCTCTTGTTGCTGCGCAGTCTTGAACCGCATTCTTCCGCGACGTTTAGGCATGGTCAAAACGTTACGTTCGCGACATGGACCTATGAATGAATTTTCAAAGTTATAATACAAGACAGTGTTTTAAATGCTGTGCAACTCAGTGTCTAAAACATAATCATTGTCAGTAATTATAGACAAAAATAGTACTTATTAGTCAAAACAAATTAACAAATAATGATTAGGTCCCCATTATGGGGGTGGGTGTGGGGCTAATAATAACAATACTTAGAAATGTTTTTTTATTCAAGAACAAACTCCTTGTAGTTGCAACATATGTCTTTAAAATATGAATAATTACAGATATTTGAAAAGATAATGTGTTGTCACTATAAGAACTTTAAACATTGCACGTCTGCAATCGGTTCACAAATGTATAAATGTTATGCAGCTTTGTGTGTCAACTGAAATTGTATCTAGCGAGAAGAAAGTGGACCACTTATTTTGTCAGTCGTTTTCTATGGGACTCAAGATCATTCATCTTTCATTTGACATGAGTAAGTGTATCCTATTTTTATCATGATAGATTTCACCTGATATGTTCGAGTGATTTTATATGAAGTTCATGTTTTGTTTTTAATTTAGATGATTGGATATAATTTCATTGACAAGTAACGCCAGCCTATTAGGAAACCCTGGATGACCTAGATGTAGAATAGAATTGCTTTACCATGCCAGTAATCACATTGTAAATGAATGAAGGAATTTGTAGAACAATATTATTTATATTTAATAGACGTTTTTAGTGGGATGAGTTTTTCTAACACTTTTTCTTACTTCAGCAGACTTATTGAGACTGGATTGTGAGTAGTTGAGGTCAGGATGAGTGAAAGGTTAAATGTAAACCCCTTTTTTATTATCACAATGATCAAATTGCAGGTACAAATCTTTATTATTATTATATATTTTTTTTTTTTGAGAAATGAATGTGGTTGACACCATATTGTTTCAACAACTTGACCTCATTCCTATTAAAAATAGCAATTTTACTGTGTTTACTCCATTGTAGGCTTGTTGTGAGATTCGAGAATGTTGACACATTCCTCCAAAAAACGTCTGTCCAAGCAGTTCTGCGTAGCTTTTGACTGCTTGCAGAAACAGAACAGACTGGCGAGCAAGTATGTGTTCGGAATTGTTTACAGCCTCCGACCAACAGCCAGGGTATAGTTTGGAATAATCTGACTTACAACATATCTGACTTTACGGCGTTTATGGGTATTGTATACTTATCTTACATCAATTCCTCTTGTTGCTGCGCAGTCTTGAACCGCATTCTTCCGCGACGTTTAGGCATGGTCAAAACGTTACGTTCGCGACATGGACCTATGAATGAATTTTCAAAGTTATAATACAAGACAGTGTTTTAAATGCTGTGCAACTCAGTGTCTAAAACATAATCATTGTCAGTAATTATAGACAAAAATAGTACTTATTAGTCAAAACAAATTAACAAATAATGATTAGGTCCCCATTATGGGGGTGGGTGTGGGGCTAATAATAACAATACTTAGAAATGTTTTTTTATTCAAGAACAAACTCCTTGTAGTTGCAACATATGTCTTTAAAATATGAATAATTACAGATATTTGAAAAGATAATGTGTTGTCACTATAAGAACTTTAAACATTGCACGTCTGCAATCGGTTCACAAATGTATAAATGTTATGCAGCTTTGTGTGTCAACTGAAATTGTATCTAGCGAGAAGAAAGTGGACCACTTATTTTGTCAGTCGTTTTCTATGGGACTCAAGATCATTCATCTTTCATTTGACATGAGTAAGTGTATCCTATTTTTATCATGATAGATTTCACCTGATATGTTCGAGTGATTTTATATGAAGTTCATGTTTTGTTTTTAATTTAGATGATTGGATATAATTTCATTGACAAGTAACGCCAGCCTATTAGGAAACCCTGGATGACCTAGATGTAGAATAGAATTGCTTTACCATGCCAGTAATCACATTGTAAATGAATGAAGGAATTTGTAGAACAATATTATTTATATTTAATAGACGTTTTTAGTGGGATGAGTTTTTCTAACACTTTTTCTTACTTCAGCAGACTTATTGAGACTGGATTGTGAGTAGTTGAGAGGTCAGGATGAGTGAAAGGTTAAATGTAAACCCCTTTTTTATTATCACAATGATCAAATTGCAGGTACAAATCTTTATTATTATTATTTCTTTTCATTTTTTTGAGAAATTAATGTGGTTGACACCATATTGTTTCAACAACTTGACCTCATTCCTATTAAAAATAGCAATTTTACTGTGTTTACTCCATTGTAGGCTTGTTGTGAGATTCGAGAATGTTGACACATTCCTCCAAAAACGTCTGTCCAAGCAGTTCTGCGTATCTTTTGACTGCTTGCAGAAACAGAACAGACTGGCGAGCAAGTATGTGTTCGGAATTGTTTACAGTCTCCGACCAACAGCCAGGGTATAGTTTGGAATAATCTGACTTACAACATATCTGACTTTACGGCGTTTATGGGTATTGTATACTTATCTTACATCAATTCCTCTTGTTGCTGCGCAGTCTTGAACCGCATTCTTCCGCGACGTTTAGGCATGGTCAAAACGTTACGTTCGCGACATGGACCTATGAATGAATTTTCAAAGTTATAATACAAGACAGTGTTTTAAATGCTGTGCAACTCAGTGTCTAAAACATAATCATTGTCAGTAATTATAGACAAAAATAGTACTTATTAGTCAAAACAAATTAACAAATAATGATTAGGTCCCCATTATGGGGGTGGGTGTGGGGCTAATAATAACAATACTTGAAATGTTTTTTTATTCAAGAACAAACTCCTTGTAGTTGCAACATATGTCTTTAAAATATGAATAATTACAGATATTTGAAAAGATAATGTGTTGTCACTATAAGAACTTTAAACATTGCACGTCTGCAATCGGTTCACAAATGTATAAATGTTATGCAGCTTTGTGTGTCAACTGAAATTGTATCTAGCGAGAAGAAAGTGGACCACTTATTTTGTCAGTCGTTTTCTATGGGACTCAAGATCATTCATCTTTCATTTGACATGAGTAAGTGTATCCTATTTTTATCATGATAGATTTCACCTGATATGTTCGAGTGATTTTATATGAAGTTCATGTTTTGTTTTTAATTTAGATGATTGGATATAATTTCATTGACAAGTAACGCCAGCCTATTAGGAAACCCTGGATGACCTAGATGTAGAATAGAATTGCTTTACCATGCCAGTAATCACATTGTAAATGAATGAAGGAATTTGTAGAACAATATTATTTATATTTAATAGACGTTTTTAGTGGGATGAGTTTTTCTAACACTTTTTCTTACTTCAGCAGACTTATTGAGACTGGATTGTGAGTAGTTGAGAGGTCAGGATGAGTGAAAGGTTAAATGTAAACCCCTTTTTTATTATCACAATGATCAAATTGCAGGTACAAATCTTTATTATTATTATTTTTTATTTTTTTTGAGAAATGAATGTGGTTGACACCATATTGTTTCAACAACTTGACCTCATTCCTATTAAAAATAGCAATTTTACTGTGTTTACTCCATTGTAGGCTTGTTGTGAGATTCGAGAATGTTGACACATTCCTCCAAAAACGTCTGTCCAAGCAGTTCTGCGTATCTTTTGACTGCTTGCAGAAACAGAACAGACTGGCGAGCAAGTATGTGTTCGGAATTGTTTACAGTCTCCGACCAACAGCCAGGGTATAGTTTGGAATAATCTGACTTACAACATATCTGACTTTACGGCGTTTATGGGTATTGTATACTTATCTTACATCAATTCCTCTTGTTGCTGCGCAGTCTTGAACCGCATTCTTCCGCGACGTTTAGGCATGGTCAAAACGTTACGTTCGCGACATGGACCTATGAATGAATTTTCAAAGTTATAATACAAGACAGTGTTTTAAATGCTGTGCAACTCAGTGTCTAAAACATAATCATTGTCAGTAATTATAGACAAAAATAGTACTTATTAGTCAAAACAAATTAACAAATAATGATTAGGTCCCCATTATGGGGGTGGGTGTGGGGCTAATAATAACAATACTTAGAAATGTTTTTTTTATTCAAGAACAAACTCCTTGTAGTTGCAACATATGTCTTTAAAATATGAATAATTACAGATATTTGAAAAGATAATGTGTTGTCACTATAAGAACTTTAAACATTGCACGTCTGCAATCGGTTCACAAATGTATAAATGTTATGCAGCTTTGTGTGTCAACTGAAATTGTATCTAGCGAGAAGAAAGTGGACCACTTATTTTGTCAGTCGTTTTCTATGGGACTCAAGATCATTCATCTTTCATTTGACATGAGTAAGTGTATCCTATTTTTATCATGATAGATTTCACCTGATATGTTCGAGTGATTTTATATGAAGTTCATGTTTTGTTTTTAATTTAGATGATTGGATATAATTTCATTGACAAGTAACGCCAGCCTATTAGGAAACCCTGGATGACCTAGATGTAGAATAGAATTGCTTTACCATGCCAGTAATCACATTGTAAATGAATGAAGGAATTTGTAGAACAATATTATTTATATTTAATAGACGTTTTTAGTGGGATGAGTTTTTCTAACACTTTTTCTTACTTCAGCAGACTTATTGAGACTGGATTGTGAGTAGTTGAGAGGTCAGGATGAGTGAAAGGTTAAATGTAAACCCCTTTTTTATTATCACAATGATCAAATTGCAGGTACAAATCTTTTTATTATTATTATTTTTTTCATTTTTTTGAGAAATGAATGTGGTTGACACCATATTGTTTCAACAACTTGACCTCATTCCTATTAAAAATAGCAATTTTACTGTGTTTACTCCATTGTAGGCTTGTTGTGAGATTCGAGAATGTTGACACATTCCTCCAAAAACGTCTGTCCAAGCAGTTCTGCGTATCTTTTGACTGCTTGCAGAAACAGAACAGACTGGCGAGCAAGTATGTGTTCGGAATTGTTTACAGTCTCCGACCAACAGCCAGGGTATAGTTTGGAATAATCTGACTTACAACATATCTGACTTTACGGCGTTTATGGGTATTGTATACTTATCTTACATCAATTCCTCTTGTTGCTGCGCAGTCTTGAACCGCATTCTTCCGCGACGTTTAGGCATGGTCAAAACGTTACGTTCGCGACATGGACCTATGAATGAATTTTCAAAGTTATAATACAAGACAGTGTTTTAAATGCTGTGCAACTCAGTGTCTAAAACATAATCATTGTCAGTAATTATAGACAAAAATAGTACTTATTAGTCAAAACAAATTAACAAATAATGATTAGGTCCCCATTATGGGGGTGGGTGTGGGGCTAATAATAACAATACTTAGAAATGTTTTTTTTATTCAAGAACAAACTCCTTGTAGTTGCAACATATGTCTTTAAAATATGAATAATTACAGATATTTGAAAAGATAATGTGTTGTCACTATAAGAACTTTAAACATTGCACGTCTGCAATCGGTTCACAAATGTATAAATGTTATGCAGCTTTGTGTGTCAACTGAAATTGTATCTAGCGAGAAGAAAGTGGACCACTTATTTTGTCAGTCGTTTTCTATGGGACTCAAGATCATTCATCTTTCATTTGACATGAGTAAGTGTATCCTATTTTTATCATGATAGATTTCACCTGATATGTTCGAGTGATTTTATATGAAGTTCATGTTTTGTTTTTAATTTAGATGATTGGATATAATTTCATTGACAAGTAACGCCAGCCTATTAGGAAACCCTGGATGACCTAGATGTAGAATAGAATTGCTTTACCATGCCAGTAATCACATTGTAAATGAATGAAGGAATTTGTAGAACAATATTATTTATATTTAATAGACGTTTTTAGTGGGATGAGTTTTTCTAACACTTTTTCTTACTTCAGCAGACTTATTGAGACTGGATTGTGAGTAGTTGAGAGGTCAGGATGAGTGAAAGGTTAAATGTAAACCCCTTTTTTATTATCACAATGATCAAATTGCAGGTACAAATCTTTATTATTATTATTTCTTTTTTTTTTTTTGAGAAATGAATGTGGTTGACACCATATTGTTTCAACAACTTGACCTCATTCCTATTAAAAATAGCAATTTTACTGTGTTTACTCCATTGTAGGCTTGTTGTGAGATTCGAGAATGTTGACACATTCCTCCAAAAACGTCTGTCCAAGCAGTTCTGCGTATCTTTTGACTGCTTGCAGAAACAGAACAGACTGGCGAGCAAGTATGTGTTCGGAATTGTTTACAGTCTCCGACCAACAGCCAGGGTATAGTTTGGAATAATCTGACTTACAACATATCTGACTTTACGGCGTTTATGGGTATTGTATACTTATCTTACATCAATTCCTCTTGTTGCTGCGCAGTCTTGAACCGCATTCTTCCGCGACGTTTAGGCATGGTCAAAACGTTACGTTCGCGACATGGACCTATGAATGAATTTTCAAAGTTATAATACAAGACAGTGTTTTAAATGCTGTGCAACTCAGTGTCTAAAACATAATCATTGTCAGTAATTATAGACAAAAATAGTACTTATTAGTCAAAACAAATTAACAAATAATGATTAGGTCCCCATTATGGGGGTGGGTGTGGGGCTAATAATAACAATACTTAGAAATGTTTTTTTATTCAAGAACAAACTCCTTGTAGTTGCAACATATGTCTTTAAAATATGAATAATTACAGATATTTGAAAAGATAATGTGTTGTCACTATAAGAACTTTAAACATTGCACGTCTGCAATCGGTTCACAAATGTATAAATGTTATGCAGCTTTGTGTGTCAACTGAAATTGTATCTAGCGAGAAGAAAGTGGACCACTTATTTTGTCAGTCGTTTTCTATGGGACTCAAGATCATTCATCTTTCATTTGACATGAGTAAGTGTATCCTATTTTTATCATGATAGATTTCACCTGATATGTTCGAGTGATTTTATATGAAGTTCATGTTTTGTTTTTAATTTAGATGATTGGATATAATTTCATTGACAAGTAACGCCAGCCTATTAGGAAACCCTGGATGACCTAGATGTAGAATAGAATTGCTTTACCATGCCAGTAATCACATTGTAAATGAATGAAGGAATTTGTAGAACAATATTATTTATATTTAATAGACGTTTTTAGTGGGATGAGTTTTTCTAACACTTTTTCTTACTTCAGCAGACTTATTGAGACTGGATTGTGAGTAGTTGAGAGGTCAGGATGAGTGAAAGGTTAAATGTAAACCCCTTTTTTATTATCACAATGATCAAATTGCAGGTACAAATCTTTATTATTATTTATTTTTTTTATTTTTTTGAGAAATGAATGTGGTTGACACCATATTGTTTCAACAACTTGACCTCATTCCTATTAAAAATAGCAATTTTACTGTGTTTACTCCATTGTAGGCTTGTTGTGAGATTCGAGAATGTTGACACATTCCTCCAAAAACGTCTGTCCAAGCAGTTCTGCGTATCTTTTGACTGCTTGCAGAAACAGAACAGACTGGCGAGCAAGTATGTGTTCGGAATTGTTTACAGTCTCCGACCAACAGCCAGGGTATAGTTTGGAATAATCTGACTTACAACATATCTGACTTTACGGCGTTTATGGGTATTGTATACTTATCTTACATCAATTCCTCTTGTTGCTGCGCAGTCTTGAACCGCATTCTTCCGCGACGTTTAGGCATGGTCAAAACGTTACGTTCGCGACATGGACCTATGAATGAATTTTCAAAGTTATAATACAAGACAGTGTTTTAAATGCTGTGCAACTCAGTGTCTAAAACATAATCATTGTCAGTAATTATAGACAAAAATAGTACTTATTAGTCAAAACAAATTAACAAATAATGATTAGGTCCCCATTATGGGGGTGGGTGTGGGGCTAATAATAACAATACTTAGAAATGTTTTTTTTATTCAAGAACAAACTCCTTGTAGTTGCAACATATGTCTTTAAAATATGAATAATTACAGATATTTGAAAAGATAATGTGTTGTCACTATAAGAACTTTAAACATTGCACGTCTGCAATCGGTTCACAAATGTATAAATGTTATGCAGCTTTGTGTGTCAACTGAAATTGTATCTAGCGAGAAGAAAGTGGACCACTTATTTTGTCAGTCGTTTTCTATGGGACTCAAGATCATTCATCTTTCATTTGACATGAGTAAGTGTATCCTATTTTTATCATGATAGATTTCACCTGATATGTTCGAGTGATTTTATATGAAGTTCATGTTTTGTTTTTAATTTAGATGATTGGATATAATTTCATTGACATAACGCCAGCCTATTAGGAAACCCTGGATGACCTAGATGTAGAATAGAATTGCTTTACCATGCCAGTAATCACATTGTAAATGAATGAAGGAATTTGTAGAACAATATTATTTATATTTAATAGACGTTTTTAGTGGGATGAGTTTTTCTAACACTTTTTCTTACTTCAGCAGACTTATTGAGACTGGATTGTGAGTAGTTGAGAGGTCAGGATGAGTGAAAGGTTAAATGTAAACCCCTTTTTTATTATCACAATGATCAAATTGCAGGTACAAATCTTTATTATTATTATTTCTTTTTTTTTTTGAGAAATGAATGTGGTTGACACCATATTGTTTCAACAACTTGACCTCATTCCTATTAAAAATAGCAATTTTACTGTGTTTACTCCATTGTAGGCTTGTTGTGAGATTCGAGAATGTTGACACATTCCTCCAAAAAACGTCTGTCCAAGCAGTTCTGCGTAGCTTTTGACTGCTTGCAGAAACAGAACAGACTGGCGAGCAAGTATGTGTTCGGAATTGTTTACAGTCTCCGACCAACAGCCAGGGTATAGTTTGGAATAATCTGACTTACAACATATCTGACTTTACGGCGTTTATGGGTATTGTATACTTATCTTACATCAATTCCTCTTGTTGCTGCGCAGTCTTGAACCGCATTCTTCCGCGACGTTTAGGCATGGTCAAAACGTTACGTTCGCGACATGGACCTATGAATGAATTTTCAAAGTTATAATACAAGACAGTGTTTTAAATGCTGTGCAACTCAGTGTCTAAAACATAATCATTGTCAGTAATTATAGACAAAAATAGTACTTATTAGTCAAAACAAATTAACAAATAATGATTAGGTCCCCATTATGGGGGGTGGGTGTGGGGCTAATAATAACAATACTTAGAAATGTTTTTTTATTCAAGAACAAACTCCTTGTAGTTGCAACATATGTCTTTAAAATATGAATAATTACAGATATTTGAAAAGATAATGTGTTGTCACTATAAGAACTTTAAACATTGCACGTCTGCAATCGGTTCACAAATGTATAAATGTTATGCAGCTTTGTGTGTCAACTGAAATTGTATCTAGCGAGAAGAAAGTGGACCACTTATTTTGTCAGTCGTTTTCTATGGGACTCAAGATCATTCATCTTTCATTTGACATGAGTAAGTGTATCCTATTTTTATCATGATAGATTTCACCTGATATGTTCGAGTGATTTTATATGAAGTTCATGTTTTGTTTTTAATTTAGATGATTGGATATAATTTCATTGACAAGTAACGCCAGCCTATTAGGAAACCCTGGATGACCTAGATGTAGAATAGAATTGCTTTACCATGCCAGTAATCACATTGTAAATGAATGAAGGAATTTGTAGAACAATATTATTTATATTTAATAGACGTTTTTAGTGGGATGAGTTTTTCTAACACTTTTTCTTACTTCAGCAGACTTATTGAGACTGGATTGTGAGTAGTTGAGAGGTCAGGAAGTGAGTGAAAGGTTAAATGTAAACCCCTTTTTTATTATCACAATGATCAAATTGCAGGTACAAATCTTTATTATTATTATTTTTTTTTCATTTTTTTGAGAAATGAATGTGGTTGACACCATATTGTTTCAACAACTTGACCTCATTCCTATTAAAAATAGCAATTTTACTGTGTTTACTCCATTGTAGGCTTGTTGTGAGATTCGAGAATGTTGACACATTCCTCCAAAAACGTCTGTCCAAGCAGTTCTGCGTAGCTTTTGACTGCTTGCAGAAACAGAACAGACTGGCGAGCAAGTATGTGTTCGGAATTGTTTACAGTCTCCGACCAACAGCCAGGGTATAGTTTGGAATAATCTGACTTACAACATATCTGACTTTACGGCGTTTATGGGTATTGTATACTTATCTTACATCAATTCCTCTTGTTGCTGCGCAGTCTTGAACCGCATTCTTCCGCGACGTTTAGGCATGGTCAAAACGTTACGTTCGCGACATGGACCATGAATGAATTTTCAAAGTTATAATACAAGACAGTGTTTTAAATGCTGTGCAACTCAGTGTCTAAAACATAATCATTGTCAGTAATTATAGACAAAAATAGTACTTATTAGTCAAAACAAATTAACAAATAATGATTAGGTCCCCATTATGGGGGTGGGTGTGGGGCTAATAATAACAATACTTAGAAATGTTTTTTTATTCAAGAACAAACTCCTTGTAGTTGCAACATATGTCTTTAAAATATGAATAATTACAGATATTTGAAAAGATAATGTGTTGTCACTATAAGAACTTTAAACATTGCACGTCTGCAATCGGTTCACAAATGTATAAATGTTATGCAGCTTTGTGTGTCAACTGAAATTGTATCTAGCGAGAAGAAAGTGGACCACTTATTTTGTCAGTCGTTTTCTATGGGACTCAAGATCATTCATCTTTCATTTGACATGAGTAAGTGTATCCTATTTTTATCATGATAGATTTCACCTGATATGTTCGAGTGATTTTTATATGAAGTTCATGTTTTGTTTTTAATTTAGATGATTGGATATAATTTCATTGACAAGTAACGCCAGCCTATTAGGAAACCCTGGATGACCTAGATGTAGAATAGAATTGCTTTACCATGCCAGTAATCACATTGTAAATGAATGAAGGAATTTGTAGAACAATATTATTTATATTTAATAGACGTTTTTAGTGGGATGAGTTTTTCTAACACTTTTTCTTACTTCAGCAGACTTATTGAGACTGGATTGTGAGTAGTTGAGGTCAGGATGAGTGAAAGGTTAAATGTAAACCCCTTTTTTATTATCACAATGATCAAATTGCAGGTACAAATCTTTATTATTATTATTTTTTTTTTTTTTGAGAAATGAATGTGGTTGACACCATATTGTTTCAACAACTTGACCTCATTCCTATTAAAAATAGCAATTTTACTGTGTTTACTCCATTGTAGGCTTGTTGTGAGATTCGAGAATGTTGACACATTCCTCCAAAAAACGTCTGTCCAAGCAGTTCTGCGTATCTTTTGACTGCTTGCAGAAACAGAACAGACTGGCGAGCAAGTATGTGTTCGGAATTGTTTACAGTCTCCGACCAACAGCCAGGGTATAGTTTGGAATAATCTGACTTACAACATATCTGACTTTACGGCGTTTATGGGTATTGTATACTTATCTTACATCAATTCCTCTTGTTGCTGCGCAGTCTTGAACCGCATTCTTCCGCGACGTTTAGGCATGGTCAAAACGTTACGTTCGCGACATGGACCTATGAATGAATTTTCAAAGTTATAATACAAGACAGTGTTTTAAATGCTGTGCAACTCAGTGTCTAAAACATAATCATTGTCAGTAATTATAGACAAAAATAGTACTTATTAGTCAAAACAAATTAACAAATAATGATTAGGTCCCCATTATGGGGGTGGGTGTGGGGCTAATAATAACAATACTTAGAAATGTTTTTTTATTCAAGAACAAACTCCTTGTAGTTGCAACATATGTCTTTAAAATATGAATAATTACAGATATTTGAAAAGATAATGTGTTGTCACTATAAGAACTTTAAACATTGCACGTCTGCAATCGGTTCACAAATGTATAAATGTTATGCAGCTTTGTGTGTCAACTGAAATTGTATCTAGCGAGAAGAAAGTGGACCACTTATTTTGTCAGTCGTTTTCTATGGGACTCAAGATCATTCATCTTTCATTTGACATGAGTAAGTGTATCCTATTTTTATCATGATAGATTTCACCTGATATGTTCGAGTGATTTTATATGAAGTTCATGTTTTGTTTTTAATTTAGATGATTGGATATAATTTCATTGACAAGTAACGCCAGCCTATTAGGAAACCCTGGATGACCTAGATGTAGAATAGAATTGCTTTACCATGCCAGTAATCACATTGTAAATGAATGAAGGAATTTGTAGAACAATATTATTTATATTTAATAGACGTTTTTAGTGGGATGAGTTTTTCTAACACTTTTTCTTACTTCAGCAGACTTATTGAGACTGGATTGTGAGTAGTTGAGGTCAGGATGAGTGAAAGGTTAAATGTAAACCCCTTTTTTATTATCACAATGATCAAATTGCAGGTACAAATCTTTATTATTATTATTTATTTTTTTTTTTTGAGAAATGAATGTGGTTGACACCATATTGTTTCAACAACTTGACCTCATTCCTATTAAAAATAGCAATTTTACTGTGTTTACTCCATTGTAGGCTCGTGAGATTCGAGAATGTTGACACATTCCTCCAAAAAACGTCTGTCCAAGCAGTTCTGCGTATCTTTTGACTGCTTGCAGAAACAGAACAGACTGGCGAGCAAGTATGTGTTCGGAATTGTTTACAGTCTCCGACCAACAGCCAGGGTATAGTTTGGAATAATCTGACTTACAACATATCTGACTTTACGGCGTTTATGGGTATTGTATACTTATCTTACATCAATTCCTCTTGTTGCTGCGCAGTCTTGAACCGCATTCTTCCGCGACGTTTAGGCATGGTCAAAACGTTACGTTCGCGACATGGACCTATGAATGAATTTTCAAAGTTATAATACAAGACAGTGTTTTAAATGCTGTGCAACTCAGTGTCTAAAACATAATCATTGTCAGTAATTATAGACAAAAATAGTACTTATTAGTCAAAACAAATGAACAAATAATGATTAGGTCCCCATTATGGGGGTGGGTGTGGGGCTAATAATAACAATACTTAGAAATGTTTTTTTATTCAAGAACAAACTCCTTGTAGTTGCAACATATGTCTTTAAAATATGAATAATTACAGATATTTGAAAAGATAATGTGTTGTCACTATAAGAACTTTAAACATTGCACGTCTGCAATCGGTTCACAAATGTATAAATGTTATGCAGCTTTGTGTGTCAACTGAAATTGTATCTAGCGAGAAGAAAGTGGACCACTTATTTTGTCAGTCGTTTTCTATGGGACTCAAGATCATTCATCTTTCATTTGACATGAGTAAGTGTATCCTATTTTTATCATGATAGATTTCACCTGATATGTTCGAGTGATTTTATATGAAGTTCATGTTTTGTTTTTAATTTAGATGATTGGATATAATTTCATTGACAAGTAACGCCAGCCTATTAGGAAACCCTGGATGACCTAGATGTAGAATAGAATTGCTTTACCATGCCAGTAATCACATTGTAAATGAATGAAGGAATTTGTAGAACAATATTATTTATATTTAATAGAAGTTTTTAGTGGGATGAGTTTTTCTAACACTTTTTCTTACTTCAGCAGACTTATTGAGACTGGATTGTGAGTAGTTGAGAGGTCAGGATGAGTGAAAGGTTAAATGTAAACCCCTTTTTTATTATCACAATGATCAAATTGCAGGTACAAATCTTTATTATTATTATTTTTTTCATTTTTTTGAGAAATGAATGTGGTTGACACCATATTGTTTCAGCAACTTGACCTCATTCCTATTAAAAATAGCAATTTTACTGTGTTTACTCCATTGTAGGCTTGTGAGATTCGAGAATGTTGACACATTCCTCCAAAAACGTCTGTCCAAGCAGTTCTGCGTATCTTTGACTGCTTGCAGAAACAGAACAGACTGGCGAGCAAGTATGTGTTCGGAGTTGTTTACAGTCTCCGACCAACAGCCAGGGTATAGTTTGGAATAATCTGACTTACAACATATCTGACTTTACGGCGTTTATGGGTATTGTATACTTATCTTACATCAATTCCTCTTGTTGCTGCGCAGTCTTGAACCGCATTCTTCCGCGACGTTTAGGCATGGTCAAAACGTTACGTTCGCGACATGGACCTATGAATGAATTTTCAAAGTTATAATACAAGACAGTGTTTTAAATGCTGTGCAACTCAGTGTCTAAAACATAATCATTGTCAGTAATTATAGACAAAAATAGTACTTATTAGTCAAAACAAATGAACAAATAATGATTAGGTCCCCATTATGGGGGTGGGTGTGGGGCTAATAATAACAATACTTAGAAATGTTTTTTTATTCAAGAACAAACTCCTTGTAGTTGCAACATATGTCTTTAAAATATGAATAATTACAGATATTTGAAAAGATAATGTGTTGTCACTATAAGAACTTTAAACATTGCACGTCTGCAATCGGTTCACAAATGTATAAATGTTATGCAGCTTTGTGTGTCAACTGAAATTGTATCTAGCGAGAAGAAAGTGGACCACTTATTTTGTCAGTCGTTTTCTATGGGACTCAAGATCATTCATCTTTCATTTGACATGAGTAAGTGTATCCTATTTTTATCATGATAGATTTCACCTGATATGTTCGAGTGATTTTATATGAAGTTATTTAAAACACTGTCTTGTATTATAACTTTGAAAATTCATTCATAGGTCCATGTCGCGAACGTAACGTTTTGACCATGCCTAAACGTCGCGGAAGAATGCGGTTCAAGACGGCGCAGCAACAAGAGGAATTGATGTAAGATAAGTATACAATACCCATAAACGCCGTAAAGTCAGATATGTTGTAAGTCAGATTATTCCAAACTATACCCTGGCTGTTGGTCGGAGACTGTAAACAACTCCGAACACATACTTGCTTGCCAGTCTGTTCTGTTTCTGCAAGCAGTCAAAGATACGCAGAACTGCTTGGACAGACGTTTTTTGGAGGAATGTGTCAACATTCTCGAATCTCAACAAGCCTACAATGGAGTAAACACAGTAAAATTGCTATTTTTAATAGGAATGAGGTCAAGTTGCTGAAACAATATGGTGTCAACCACATTCATTTCTCAAAAAAATGAAAAAAATAATAATAATAAAGATTTGTACCTGCAATTTGATCATTGTGATAATAAAAAAGGGGTTTACATTTAACCTTTCACTCATCCTGACCTCTCAACTACTCACAATCCAGTCTCAATAAGTCTGCTGAAGTAAGAAAAAGTGTTAGAAAAACTCATCCCACTAAAAACTTCTATTAAATATAAATAATATTGTTCTACAAATTCCTTCATTCATTTACAATGTGATTACTGGCATGGTAAAGCAATTCTATTCTACATCTAGGTCATCCAGGGTTTCCTAATAGGCTGGCGTTACTTGTCAATGAAATTATATCCAATCATCTAAATTAAAAACAAAACATGAACTTCATATAAAATCACTCGAACATATCAGGTGAAATCTATCATGATAAAAATAGGATACACTTACTCATGTCAAATGAAAGATGAATGATCTTGAGTCCCATAGAAAACGACTGACAAAATAAGTGGTCCACTTTCTTCTCGCTAGATACAATTTCAGTTGACACACAAAGCTGCATAACATTTATACATTTGTGAACCGATTGCAGACGTGCAATGTTTAAAGTTCTTATAGTGACAACACATTATCTTTTCAAATATCTGTAATTATTCATATTTTAAAGACATATGTTGCAACTACAAGGAGTTTGTTCTTGAATAAAAAAACATTTCTAAGTATTGTTATTATTAGCCCCACACCCACCCCCCATAATGGGGACCTAATCATTATTTGTTAATTTGTTTTGACTAATAAGTACTATTTTTGTCTATAATTACTGACAATGATTATGTTTTAGACACTGAGTTGCACAGCATTTAAAACACTGTCTTGTATTATAACTTTGAAAATTCATTCATAGGTCCATGTCGCGAACGTAACGTTTTGACCATGCCTAAACGTCGCGGAAGAATGCGGTTCAAGACTGCGCAGCAACAAGAGGAATTGATGTAAGATAAGTATACAATACCCATAAACGCCGTAAAGTCAGATATGTTGTAAGTCAGATTATTCCAAACTATACCCTGGCTGTTGGTCGGAGACTGTAAACAATTCCGAACACATACTTGCTCGCCAGTCTGTTCTGTTTCTGCAAGCAGTCAAAAGATACGCAGAACTGCTTGGACAGACGTTTTTTGGAGGAATGTGTCAACATTCTCGAATCTCACGAGCCTACAATGGAGTAAACACAGTAAAATTGCTATTTTTAATAGGAATGAGGTCAAGTTGTTGAAACAATATGGTGTCAACCACATTCATTTCTCAAAAAAATGAAAAAAATAATAATAATAAAGATTTGTACCTGCAATTTGATCATTGTGATAATAAAAAGGGTTTACATTTAACCTTTCACTCATCCTGACCTCTCAACTACTCACAATCCAGTCTCAATAAGTCTGCTGAAGTAAGAAAAAGTGTTAGAAAAACTCATCCCACTAAAAACTTCTATTAAATATAAATAATATTGTTCTACAAATTCCTTCATTCATTTACAATGTGATTACTGGCATGGTAAAGCAATTCTATTCTACATCTAGGTCATCCAGGGTTTCCTAATAGGCTGGCGTTACTTGTCAATGAAATTATATCCAATCATCTAAATTAAAAACAAAACATGAACTTCATATAAAATCACTCGAACATATCAGGTGAAATCTATCATGATAAAAATAGGATACACTTACTCATGTCAAATGAAAGATGAATGATCTTGAGTCCCATAGAAAACGACTGACAAAATAAGTGGTCCACTTTCTTCTCGCTAGATACAATTTCAGTTGACACACAAAGCTGCATAACATTTATACATTTGTGAACCGATTGCAGACGTGCAATGTTTAAAGTTCTTATAGTGACAACACATTATCTTTTCAAATATCTGTAATTATTCATATTTTAAAGACATATGTTGCAACTACAAGGAGTTTGTTCTTGAATAAAAAAACATTTCTAAGTATTGTTATTATTAGCCCCACACCCACCCCCATAATGGGGACCTAATCATTATTTGTTCATTTGTTTTGACTAATAAGTACTATTTTTGTCTATAATTACTGACAATGATTATGTTTTAGACACTGAGTTGCACAGCATTTAAAACACTGTCTTGTATTATAACTTTGAAAATTCATTCATAGGTCCATGTCGCGAACGTAACGTTTTGACCATGCCTAAACGTCGCGGAAGAATGCGGTTCAAGACTGCGCAGCAACAAGAGGAATTGATGTAAGATAAGTATACAATACCCATAAACGCCGTAAAGTCAGATATGTTGTAAGTCAGATTATTCCAAACTATACCCTGGCTGTTGGTCGGAGACTGTAAACAATTCCGAACACATACTTGCTCGCCAGTCTGTTCTGTTTCTGCAAGCAGTCAAAAGATACGCAGAACTGCTTGGACAGACGTTTTTTGGAGGAATGTGTCAACATTCTCGAATCTCAACAAGCCTACAATGGAGTAAACACAGTAAAATTGCTATTTTTAATAGGAATGAGGTCAAGTTGTTGAAACAATATGGTGTCAACCACATTCATTTCTCAAAAAAATGAAAAAAATAATAATAATAAAGATTTGTACCTGCAATTTGATCATTGTGATAATAAAAAGGGGTTTACATTTAACCTTTCACTCATCCTGACCTCTCAACTACTCACAATCCAGTCTCAATAAGTCTGCTGAAGTAAGAAAAAGTGTTAGAAAAACTCATCCCACTAAAAACTTCTATTAAATATAAATAATATTGTTCTACAAATTCCTTCATTCATTTACAATGTGATTACTGGCATGGTAAAGCAATTCTATTCTACATCTAGGTCATCCAGGGTTTCCTAATAGGCTGGCGTTACTTGTCAATGAAATTATATCCAATCATCTAAATTAAAAACAAAACATGAACTTCATATAAAATCACTCGAACATATCAGGTGAAATCTATCATGATAAAAATAGGATACACTTACTCATGTCAAATGAAAGATGAATGATCTTGAGTCCCATAGAAAACGACTGACAAAATAAGTGGTCCACTTTCTTCTCGCTAGATACAATTTCAGTTGACACACAAAGCTGCATAACATTTATACATTTGTGAACCGATTGCAGACGTGCAATGTTTAAAGTTCTTATAGTGACAACACATTATCTTTTCAAATATCTGTAATTATTCATATTTTAAAGACATATGTTGCAACTACAAGGAGTTTGTTCTTGAATAAAAAAACATTTCTAAGTATTGTTATTATTAGCCCCACACCCACCCCCCATAATGGGGACCTAATCATTATTTGTTCATTTGTTTTGACTAATAAGTACTATTTTTGTCTATAATTACTGACAATGATTATGTTTTAGACACTGAGTTGCACAGCATTTAAAACACTGTCTTGTATTATAACTTTGAAAATTCATTCATAGGTCCATGTCGCGAACGTAACGTTTTGACCATGCCTAAACGTCGCGGAAGAATGCGGTTCAAGACGGCGCAGCAACAAGAGGAATTGATGTAAGATAAGTATACAATACCCATAAACGCCGTAAAGTCAGATATGTTGTAAGTCAGATTATTCCAAACTATACCCTGGCTGTTGGTCGGAGACTGTAAACAATTCCGAACACATACTTGCTCGCCAGTCTGTTCTGTTTCTGCAAGCAGTCAAAAGATACGCAGAACTGCTTGGACAGACGTTTTTTGGAGGAATGTGTCAACATTCTCGAATCTCACAAGCCTACAATGGAGTAAACACAGTAAAATTGCTATTTTTAATAGGAATGAGGTCAAGTTGCTGAAACAATATGGTGTCAACCACATTAATTTCTCAAAAAAATGAAAAGAAATAATAATAATAAAGATTTGTACCTGCAATTTGATCATTGTGATAATAAAAAAGGGGTTTACATTTAACCTTTCACTCATCCTGACCTCTCAACTACTCACAATCCAGTCTCAATAAGTCTGCTGAAGTAAGAAAAAGTGTTAGAAAAACTCATCCCACTAAAAACTTCTATTAAATATAAATAATATTGTTCTACAAATTCCTTCATTCATTTACAATGTGATTACTGGCATGGTAAAGCAATTCTATTCTACATCTAGGTCATCCAGGGTTTCCTAATAGGCTGGCGTTACTTGTCAATGAAATTATATCCAATCATCTAAATTAAAAACAAAACATGAACTTCATATAAAATCACTCGAACATATCAGGTGAAATCTATCATGATAAAAATAGGATACACTTACTCATGTCAAATGAAAGATGAATGATCTTGAGTCCCATAGAAAACGACTGACAAAATAAGTGGTCCACTTTCTTCTCGCTAGATACAATTTCAGTTGACACACAAAGCTGCATAACATTTATACATTTGTGAACCGATTGCAGACGTGCAATGTTTAAAGTTCTTATAGTGACAACACATTATCTTTTCAAATATCTGTAATTATTCATATTTTAAAGACATATGTTGCAACTACAAGGAGTTTGTTCTTGAATAAAAAAACATTTCTAAGTATTGTTATTATTAGCCCCACACCCACCCCCATAATGGGGACCTAATCATTATTTGTTAATTTGTTTTGACTAATAAGTACTATTTTTGTCTATAATTACTGACAATGATTATGTTTTAGACACTGAGTTGCACAGCATTTAAAACACTGTCTTGTATTATAACTTTGAAAATTCATTCATAGGTCCATGTCGCGAACGTAACGTTTTGACCATGCCTAAACGTCGCGGAAGAATGCGGTTCAAGACTGCGCAGCAACAAGAGGAATTGATGTAAGATAAGTATACAATACCCATAAACGCCGTAAAGTCAGATATGTTGTAAGTCAGATTATTCCAAACTATACCCTGGCTGTTGGTCGGAGACTGTAAACAATTCCGAACACATACTTGCTCGCCAGTCTGTTCTGTTTCTGCAAGCAGTCAAAAGATACGCAGAACTGCTTGGACAGACGTTTTTGGAGGAATGTGTCAACATTCTCGAATCTCACAAGCCTACAATGGAGTAAACACAGTAAAATTGCTATTTTTAATAGGAATGAGGTCAAGTTGCTGAAACAATATGGTGTCAACCACATTAATTTCTCAAAAAAAATGAAAAGAAATAATAATAATAAAGATTTGTACCTGCAATTTGATCATTGTGATAATAAAAAAGGGGTTTACATTTAACCTTTCACTCATCCTGACCTCTCAACTACTCACAATCCAGTCTCAATAAGTCTGCTGAAGTAAGAAAAAGTGTTAGAAAAACTCATCCCACTAAAAACTTCTATTAAATATAAATAATATTGTTCTACAAATTCCTTCATTCATTTACAATGTGATTACTGGCATGGTAAAGCAATTCTATTCTACATCTAGGTCATCCAGGGTTTCCTAATAGGCTGGCGTTACTTGTCAATGAAATTATATCCAATCATCTAAATTAAAAACAAAACATGAACTTCATATAAAATCACTCGAACATATCAGGTGAAATCTATCATGATAAAAATAGGATACACTTACTCATGTCAAATGAAAGATGAATGATCTTGAGTCCCATAGAAAACGACTGACAAAATAAGTGGTCCACTTTCTTCTCGCTAGATACAATTTCAGTTGACACACAAAGCTGCATAACATTTATACATTTGTGAACCGATTGCAGACGTGCAATGTTTAAAGTTCTTATAGTGACAACACATTATCTTTTCAAATATCTGTAATTATTCATATTTTAAAGACATATGTTGCAACTACAAGGAGTTTGTTCTTGAATAAAAAAAACATTTCTAAGTATTGTTATTATTAGCCCCACACCCACCCCCCATAATGGGGACCTAATCATTATTTGTTCATTTGTTTTGACTAATAAGTACTATTTTTGTCTATAATTACTGACAATGATTATGTTTTAGACACTGAGTTGCACAGCATTTAAAACACTGTCTTGTATTATAACTTTGAAAATTCATTCATAGGTCCATGTCGCGAACGTAACGTTTTGACCATGCCTAAACGTCGCGGAAGAATGCGGTTCAAGACGGCGCAGCAACAAGAGGAATTGATGTAAGATAAGTATACAATACCCATAAACGCCGTAAAGTCAGATATGTTGTAAGTCAGATTATTCCAAACTATACCCTGGCTGTTGGTCGGAGACTGTAAACAATTCCGAACACATACTTGCTCGCCAGTCTGTTCTGTTTCTGCAAGCAGTCAAAAGATACGCAGAACTGCTTGGACAGACGTTTTTTGGAGGAATGTGTCAACATTCTCGAATCTCACAACAAGCCTACAATGGAGTAAACACAGTAAAATTGCTATTTTTAATAGGAATGAGGTCAAGTTGTTGAAACAATATGGTGTCAACCACATTAATTTCTCAAAAAAATGAAAAGAAATAATAATAATAAAGATTTGTACCTGCAATTTGATCATTGTGATAATAAAAAGGGGTTTACATTTAACCTTTCACTCATCCTGACCTCTCAACTACTCACAATCCAGTCTCAATAAGTCTGCTGAAGTAAGAAAAAGTGTTAGAAAAACTCATCCCACTAAAAACTTCTATTAAATATAAATAATATTGTTCTACAAATTCCTTCATTCATTTACAATGTGATTACTGGCATGGTAAAGCAATTCTATTCTACATCTAGGTCATCCAGGGTTTCCTAATAGGCTGGCGTTACTTGTCAATGAAATTATATCCAATCATCTAAATTAAAAACAAAACATGAACTTCATATAAAATCACTCGAACATATCAGGTGAAATCTATCATGATAAAAATAGGATACACTTACTCATGTCAAATGAAAGATGAATGATCTTGAGTCCCATAGAAAACGACTGACAAAATAAGTGGTCCACTTTCTTCTCGCTAGATACAATTTCAGTTGACACACAAAGCTGCATAACATTTATACATTTGTGAACCGATTGCAGACGTGCAATGTTTAAAGTTCTTATAGTGACAACACATTATCTTTTCAAATATCTGTAATTATTCATATTTTAAAGACATATGTTGCAACTACAAGGAGTTTGTTCTTGAATAAAAAAACATTTCTAAGTATTGTTATTATTAGCCCCACACCCACCCCCATAATGGGGACCTAATCATTATTTGTTCATTTGTTTTGACTAATAAGTACTATTTTTGTCTATAATTACTGACAATGATTATGTTTTAGACACTGAGTTGCACAGCATTTAAAACACTGTCTTGTATTATAACTTTGAAAATTCATTCATAGGTCCATGTCGCGAACGTAACGTTTTGACCATGCCTAAACGTCGCGGAAGAATGCGGTTCAAGACTGCGCAGCAACAAGAGGAATTGATGTAAGATAAGTATACAATACCCATAAACGCCGTAAAGTCAGATATGTTGTAAGTCAGATTATTCCAAACTATACCCTGGCTGTTGGTCGGAGGCTGTAAACAATTCCGAACACATACTTGCTCGCCAGTCTGTTCTGTTTCTGCAAGCAGTCAAAAGCTACGCAGAACTGCTTGGACAGACGTTTTTGGAGGAATGTGTCAACATTCTCGAATCTCAACAAGCCTACAATGGAGTAAACACAGTAAAATTGCTATTTTTAATAGGAATGAGGTCAAGTTGTTGAAACAATATGGTGTCAACCACATTCATTTCTCAAAAATGAAAAAAAATAATAATAATAAAGATTTGTACCTGCAATTTGATCATTGTGATAATAAAAAGGGGTTTACATTTAACCTTTCACTCATCCTGACCTCAACTACTCACAATCCAGTCTCAATAAGTCTGCTGAAGTAAGAAAAAGTGTTAGAAAAACTCATCCCACTAAAAACGTCTATTAAATATAAATAATATTGTTCTACAAATTCCTTCATTCATTTACAATGTGATTACTGGCATGGTAAAGCAATTCTATTCTACATCTAGGTCATCCAGGGTTTCCTAATAGGCTGGCGTTACTTGTCAATGAAATTATATCCAATCATCTAAATTAAAAACAAAACATGAACTTCATATAAAATCACTCGAACATATCAGGTGAAATCTATCATGATAAAAATAGGATACACTTACTCATGTCAAATGAAAGATGAATGATCTTGAGTCCCATAGAAAACGACTGACAAAATAAGTGGTCCACTTTCTTCTCGCTAGATACAATTTCAGTTGACACACAAAGCTGCATAACATTTATACATTTGTGAACCGATTGCAGACGTGCAATGTTTAAAGTTCTTATAGTGACAACACATTATCTTTTCAAATATCTGTAATTATTCATATTTTAAAGACATATGTTGCAACTACAAGGAGTTTGTTCTTGAATAAAAAAACATTTCTAAGTATTGTTATTATTAGCCCCACACCCACCCCCATAATGGGGACCTAATCATTATTTGTTAATTTGTTTTGACTAATAAGTACTATTTTTGTCTATAATTACTGACAATGATTATGTTTTAGACACTGAGTTGCACAGCATTTAAAACACTGTCTTGTATTATAACTTTGAAAATTCATTCATAGGTCCATGTCGCGAACGTAACGTTTTGACCATGCCTAAACGTCGCGGAAGAATGCGGTTCAAGACGGCGCAGCAACAAGAGGAATTGATGTAAGATAAGTATACAATACCCATAAACGCCGTAAAGTCAGATATGTTGTAAGTCAGATTATTCCAAACTATACCCTGGCTGTTGGTCGGAGACTGTAAACAATTCCGAACACATACTTGCTCGCCAGTCTGTTCTGTTTCTGCAAGCAGTCAAAAGATACGCAGAACTGCTTGGACAGACGTTTTTGGAGGAATGTGTCAACATTCTCGAATCTCACAACAAGCCTACAATGGAGTAAACACAGTAAAATTGCTATTTTTAATAGGAATGAGGTCAAGTTGCTGAAACAATATGGTGTCAACCACATTAATTTCTCAAAAAAAAAAAAAATAATAATAATAAAGATTTGTACCTGCAATTTGATCATTGTGATAATAAAAAGGGGTTTACATTTAACCTTTCACTCATCCTGACCTCTCAACTACTCACAATCCAGTCTCAATAAGTCTGCTGAAGTAAGAAAAAGTGTTAGAAAAACTCATCCCACTAAAAACTTCTATTAAATATAAATAATATTGTTCTACAAATTCCTTCATTCATTTACAATGTGATTACTGGCATGGTAAAGCAATTCTATTCTACATCTAGGTCATCCAGGGTTTCCTAATAGGCTGGCGTTACTTGTCAATGAAATTATATCCAATCATCTAAATTAAAAACAAAACATGAACTTCATATAAAATCACTCGAACATATCAGGTGAAATCTATCATGATAAAAATAGGATACACTTACTCATGTCAAATGAAAGATGAATGATCTTGAGTCCCATAGAAAACGACTGACAAAATAAGTGGTCCACTTTCTTCTCGCTAGATACAATTTCAGTTGACACACAAAGCTGCATAACATTTATACATTTGTGAACCGATTGCAGACGTGCAATGTTTAAAGTTCTTATAGTGACAACACATTATCTTTTCAAATATCTGTAATTATTCATATTTTAAAGACATATGTTGCAACTACAAGGAGTTTGTTTTGAATAAAAAAACATTTCTAAGTATTGTTATTATTAGCCCCACACCCACCCCCCATAATGGGGACCTAATCATTATTTGTTCATTTGTTTTGACTAATAAGTACTATTTTTGTCTATAATTACTGACAATGATTATGTTTTAGACACTGAGTTGCACAGCATTTAAAACACTGTCTTGTATTATAACTTTGAAAATTCATTCATAGGTCCATGTCGCGAACGTAACGTTTTGACCATGCCTAAACGTCGCGGAAGAATGCGGTTCAAGACTGCGCAGCAACAAGAGGAATTGATGTAAGATAAGTATACAATACCCATAAACGCCGTAAAGTCAGATATGTTGTAAGTCAGATTATTCCAAACTATACCCTGGCTGTTGGTCGGAGACTGTAAACAACTCCGAACACATACTTGCTCGCCAGTCTGTTCTGTTTCTGCAAGCAGTCAAAAGCTACGCAGAACTGCTTGGACAGACGTTTTTTGGAGGAATGTGTCAACATTCTCGAATCTCACAACAAGCCTACAATGGAGTAAACACAGTAAAATTGCTATTTTTAATAGGAATGAGGTCAAGTTGTTGAAACAATATGGTGTCAACCACATTCATTTCTCAAAAAAAAAAAATATAATAATAATAAAGATTTGTACCTGCAATTTGATCATTGTGATAATAAAAAAGGGCTTTACATTTAACCTTTCACTCATCCTGACCTCTCAACTACTCACAATCCAGTCTCAATAAGTCTGCTGAAGTAAGAAAAAGTGTTAGAAAAACTCATCCCACTAAAAACGTCTATTAAATATAAATAATATTGTTCTACAAATTCCTTCATTCATTTACAATGTGATTACTGGCATGGTAAAGCAATTCTATTCTACATCTAGGTCATCCAGGGTTTCCTAATAGGCTGGCGTTACTTGTCAATGAAATTATATCCAATCATCTAAATTAAAAACAAAACATGAACTTCATATAAAATCACTCGAACATATCAGGTGAAATCTATCATGATAAAAATAGGATACACTTACTCATGTCAAATGAAAGATGAATGATCTTGAGTCCCATAGAAAACGACTGACAAAATAAGTGGTCCACTTTCTTCTCGCTAGATA
>CM055741.1:16977544-17001625 GCA_029465975.1 Dallia pectoralis | reverse complement strand
CAATTCTGTTTCATATCTAGGTCACGTCTCTAATAGGCTGGCGATTCAATCAGATGTAAGCCAAAAACAAAACATGAACTTCATATAAATACTGAACATTCAGGTGAAAATTATCATGATAAAATAGATGCACATGTCAAATGAAAGATGAATGATCTAAGTCCTTGCTAGAAAATGACTGAGAAAATAAGTGTCCACTCTCTTCACTAGACAGCCAAAGCTGCATAACATTTACATATTTGCATCGATTGCAGACGCTGCATTGTTTAAACTTCTTATAGGGGACAACATTATCTTTCAAAATAACTGTAATATCTCATAGTTTCAGCACATATGTTGCAACTGGCTAAAGGAGTTTCTTGCTCCTGAATAAAACTTTCTCTAAGTACACATTAGTTGGCCCACTCACCCCCATAATGGGGGACCCAATCATTGCCTGTTCATTTGCCTTGACTAATAAGTACTATTTGTCTATACTACGACACAGACACTGAGTTACAGAAAGGTTGAATGTAAACCCCTTTCTTATCATCACAATGATCAAATTGCAGATACAAATCTTTATAATTGTATTTTTTTGAGAAATTAATGTGGTTCACACCATATTGTTTCAGCAACGACCTCAAATCGCAATTTTACTGTGTTTACTCCATTGCAGGCTTGTGAGATTCGAGAATGTTGACACATTCCTCCAAAAACGTCTGTCCAAGCAGTTCTGCGTATCTTTTGACTGCTTGCAGAAACAGAACAGACTGGCAAGCAAGTATGTGTTCGGAATTGTTTACAGTCTCCGACCAACAGCCAGGGTATAGTTTGGAATAATCTGACTTACAACATATCTGACTTTACGGCGTTTAAGGGTATTGTATACTTATCTTACATCAATTCCTGTTGTTGCTGCGCCGTCTTGAACCGCATTCTTCGGCGACGTTTAGGCATGGTCGAAACGTTACGTTCGCGACATGGACCTATGAATGAATTTTCAAAGTTATAATACAAGACAGTGTTTTAAATGCTGTGTAACTCAGTGTCTAAAACATAATCACTGTCAGTAATTATAGACAAAAATAGTACTTATTAGTCAAAACAAATGAACAAACAATGATTAGGTCCCCATTATGGGGGGTGGGTGTGGGGCTAATAATAACAATACTTAGAAATGTTTTTTTTATTCAAGAACAAACTCCTTGTAGTTGCAACATATGTCTTTAAAATATGAATAATTACAGATATTTGAAAAGATAATGTGTTGTCCCTATAAGAAGTTTAAACAATGCACGTCTGCAATCGGTTCACAAATGTATAAATGTTATGCAGCTTTGTGTGTCAACTGAAATTGTATCTAGTGAGAAGAAAGTGGACCACTTATTTTCTCAGTCGTTTTCTATGGGACTTAAGATCATTCATCTTTCATTTGACATGAGTAAGTGTATCCTATTTTTATCATGATAGTTTTCACCTGAGATGTTCGAGTGATTTTATATGAAGTTCATGTTTTGTTTTTAATTTATCTGATTGGATATCGCCAGCCTATTAGGAAACCCTGGATGACCTAGATGTAGAGTAGAATTGCTTTACCATGCCAGTAATCACATTGTAATGAATGAAGGAATTTGTAGAACAATATCATATACATGTAATAGAGGTTTATGTGGGATCAGTTTTTCTAACACTTTTTCTTACTTCAGCAGACTTATTGCGACTGGATTGTGAGTAGTTGAGAGGCCAGGATGAGTGAAAGGTTGAATATAAACCCCTTTCTTATCATCACAATGATCAAATTGCAGATACAAATCTTTATAATTGTATTTTTTTTGAGAAATTAATGTGGTTTACACCATATTGTTTCAGCAACGACCTCAAATCGCAATTTTACTGTGTTTACTCCATTGCAGGCTTGTGAGATTCGAGAATGTTGACACATTCCTCCAAAAAACGTCTGTCCAAGCAGTTCTGCGTATCTTTTGACTGCTTGCAGAAACAGAACAGACTGGCAAGCAAGTATGTGTTCGGAGTTGTTTACAGTCTCCGACCAACAGCCAGGGTATAGTTTGGAATAATCTGACTTACAACATATCTGACTTTACGGCGTTTAAGGGTATTGTATACTTATCTTACATCAATTCCTGTTGTTGCTGCGCCATCTTGAACCGCATTCTTCGGCGACGTTTAGGCATGGTCGAAACGTTATGTTCGCGACATGGACCTATGAATGAATTTTCAAAGTTATAATACAAGACAGTGTTTTAAATGCTGTGCAACTCAGTGTCTAAAACATAATCATTGTCAGTAATTATAGACAAAAATAGTACTTATTAGTCAAAACAAATGAACAAATAATGATTAGGTCCCCATTATGGGGGTGGGTGTGGGGCTAATAATAACAATACTTAGAAATGTTTTTTTATTCAAAAACAAACTCCTTGTAGTTGCAACATATGTCTTTAAAATATGAATAATTACAGATATTTGAAAAGATAATGTGTTGTCCCTATAAGAAGTTTAAACAATGCACGTCTGCAATCGGTTCACAAATGTATAAATGTTATGCAGCTTTGTGTGTCAACTGAAATTGTATCTAGTGAGAAGAAAGTGGACCACTTATTTTCTCAGTCGTTTTCTATGGGACTTAAGATCATTCATCTTTCATTTGACATGAGTAAGTGTATCCTATTTTTATCATGATAGTTTTCACCTGATATGTTCGAGTGATTTTATATGAAGTTCATGTTTTGTTTTTAATTTAGCTGATTGGATATCGCCAGCCTATTAGGAAACCCTGGATGACCTAGATGTAGAGTAGAATTGCTTTACCATGCCAGTAATCACATTGTAATGAATGAAGGAATTTGTAGAACAATATCATTTACATGTAATAGAAGTTTTTTGTGGGATCAGTTTTTCTAACACTTTTTCTTACTTCAGCAGACTTATTGAGACTGGATTGTGAGTAGTTGAGAGGCCAGGATGAGTGAAAGGTTGAATATAAACCCCTTTCTTATCATCACAATGATCAAATTGCAGATACAAATCTTTATAATTGTATTTTTTTTGAGAAATTAATGTGGTTTACACCATATTGTTTCAGCAACGACCTCAAATCGCAATTTTACTGTGTTTACTCCATTGCAGGCTTGTGAGATTCGAGAATGTTGACACATTCCTCCAAAAAACGTCTGTCCAAGCAGTTCTGCGTATCTTTTGACTGCTTGCAGAAACAGAACAGACTGGCAAGCAAGTATGTGTTCGGAGTTGTTTACAGTCTCCGACCAACAGCCAGGGTATAGTTTGGAATAATCTGACTTACAACATATCTGACTTTATGGCGTTTAAGGGTATTGTATATTTATCTTACATCAATTCCTGTTGTTGCTGCGCCGTCTTGAACCGCATTCTTCCGCGACGTTTAGGCATGGTCGAAACGTTACGTTCGCGACATGGACCTATGAATGAATTTTCAAAGTTATAATACAAGACAGTGTTTTAAATGCTGTGTAACTCAGTGTCTAAAACATAATCACTGTCAGTAATTATAGACAAAAATAGTACTTATTAGTCAAAACAAATGAACAAACAATGATTAGGTCCCCATTATGGGGGGTGGGTGTGGGGCTAATAATAACAATACTTAGAAATGTTTTTTTTATTCAAGAACAAACTCCTTGTAGTTGCAACATATGTCTTTAAAATATGAATAATTACAGATATTTGAAAAGATAATGTGTTGTCCCTATAAGAAGTTTAAACAATGCACGTCTGCAATCGGTTCACAAATGTATAAATGTTATGCAGCTTTGTGTGTCAACTGAAATTGTATCTAGTGAGAAGAAAGTGGACCACTTATTTTCTCAGTCGTTTTCTATGGGACTTAAGATCATTCATCTTTCATTTGACATGAGTAAGTGTATCCTATTTTTATCATGATAGTTTTCACCTGAGATGTTCGAGTGATTTTATATGAAGTTCATGTTTTGTTTTTAATTTAGCTGATTGGATATCGCCAGCCTATTAGGAAACCCTGGATGACCTAGATGTAGAGTAGAATTGCTTTACCATGCCAGTAATCACATTGTAATGAATGAAGGAATTTGTAGAACAATATCATATACATGTAATAGAGGTTTATGTGGGATCAGTTTTTCTAACACTTTTTCTTACTTCAGCAGACTTATTGCGACTGGATTGTGAGTAGTTGAGAGGCCAGGATGAGTGAAAGGTTGAATATAAACCCCTTTCTTATCATCACAATGATCAAATTGCAGATACAAATCTTTATAATTGTATTTTTTTAGAGAAATTAATGTGGTTCACACCATATTGTTTCAGCAACGACCTCAAATCGCAATTTTACTGTGTTTACTCCATTGCAGGCTTGTGAGATTCGAGAATGTTGACACATTCCTCCAAAAACGTCTGTCCAAGCAGTTCTGCGTATCTTTTGACTGCTTGCAGAAACAGAACAGACTGGCAAGCAAGTATGTGTTCGGAGTTGTTTACAGTCTCCGACCAACAGCCAGGGTATAGTTTGGAATAATCTGACTTACAACATATCTGACTTTACGGCGTTTAAGGGTATTGTATATTTATCTTACATCAATTCCTGTTGTTGCTGCGCCGTCTTGAACCGCATTCTTCGGCGACGTTTAGGCATGGTCGAAACGTTACGTTCGCGACATGGACCTATGAATGAATTTTCAAAGTTATAATACAAGACAGTGTTTTAAATGCTGTGCAACTCAGTGTCTAAAACATAATCATTGTCAGTAATTATAGACAAAAATAGTACCTATTAGTCAAAACAAATGAACAAATAATGATTAGGTCCCCATTATGGGGGGTGGGTGTGGGGCTAATAATAACAATACTTAGAAATGTTTTAGTTATTCAAAAACAAACTCCTTGTAGTTGCAACATATGTCTTTAAAATATGAATAATTACAGATATTTGAAAAGATAATGTGTTGTCCCTATAAGAAGTTTAAACAATGCACGTCTGCAATCGGTTCACAAATGTATAAATGTTATGCAGCTTTGTGTGTCAACTGAAATTGTATCTAGTGAGAAGAAAGTGGACCACTTATTTTCTCAGTCGTTTTCTATGGGACTTAAGATCATTCATCTTTCATTTGACATGAGTAAGTGTATCCTATTTTTATCATGATAGATTTCACCTGATATGTTCGAGTGATTTTATATGAAGTTCATGTTTTGTTTTAAATTTATCTGATTGGATATCGCCAGCCTATTAGGAAACCCTGGATGACCTAGATGTAGAGTAGAATTGCTTTACCATGCCAGTAATCACATTGTAATGAATGAAGGAATTTGTAGAACAATATCATATACATGTAATAGAGGTTTATGTGGGATCAGTTTTTCTAACACTTTTTCTTACTTCAGCAGACTTATTGCGACTGGATTGTGAGTAGTTGAGAGGCCAGGATGAGTGAAAGGTTGAATATAAACCCCTTTCTTATCATCACAATGATCAAATTGCAGATACAAATCTTTATAATTGTATTTTTTTGAGAAATTAATGTGGTTTACACCATATTGTTTCAGCAACGACCTCAAATCGCAATTTTA
The DNA here is from genome assembly GCA_029465975.1 of Dallia pectoralis. Classification (NCBI taxonomy): domain Eukaryota; kingdom Metazoa; phylum Chordata; class Actinopteri; order Esociformes; family Umbridae; genus Dallia; species Dallia pectoralis. The sequence continues at coordinate 16,996,039 of CM055741.1, read as the reverse complement.
CTGTGTTTACTCCATTGCAGGCTTGTGAGATTCGAGAATGTTGACACATTCCTCCAAAAAACGTCTGTCCAAGCAGTTCTGCGTATCTTTTGACTGCTTGCAGAAACAGAACAGACTGGCAAGCAAGTATGTGTTCGGAATTGTTTACAGTCTCCGACCAACAGCCAGGGTATAGTTTGGAATAATCTGACTTACAACATATCTGACTTTATGGCGTTTAAGGGTATTGTATATTTATCTTACATCAATTCCTGTTGTTGCTGCGCCGTCTTGAACCGCATTCTTCCGCGACGTTTAGGCATGGTCGAAACGTTACGTTCGCGACATGGACCTATGAATGAATTTTCAAAGTTATAATACAAGACAGTGTTTTAAATGCTGTGCAACTCAGTGTCTAAAACATAATCACTGTCAGTAATTATAGACAAAAATAGTACTTATTAGTCAAAACAAATGAACAAACAATGATTAGGTCCCCATTATGGGGGTGGGTGTGGGGCTAATAATAACAATACTTAGAAAAGTTTTTTTTATTCAAGAACAAACTCCTTGTAGTTGCAACATATGTCTTTAAAATATGAATAATTACAGATATTTGAAAAGATAATGTGTTGTCCCTATAAGAAGTTTAAACAATGCACGTCTGCAATCGGTTCACAAATGTATAAATGTTATGCAGCTTTGTGTGTCAACTGAAATTGTATCTAGTGAGAAGAAAGTGGACCACTTATTTTCTCAGTCGTTTTCTATGGGACTTAAGATCATTCATCTTTCATTTGACATGAGTAAGTGTATCCTATTTTTATCATGATAGATTTCACCTGATATGTTCGAGTGATTTTATATGAAGTTCATGTTTTGTTTTAATTTAGCTGATTGGATATCGCCAGCCTATTAGGAAACCCTGGATGACCTAGATGTAGAGTAGAATTGCTTTACCATGCCAGTAATCACATTGTAATGAATGAAGGAATTTGTAGAACAATATCATTTACATGTAATAGAAGTTTTTTGTGGGATCAGTTTTTCTAACACTTTTTCTTACTTCAGCAGACTTATTGAGACTGGATTGTGAGTAGTTGAGAGGCCAGGATGAGTGAAAGGTTGAATGTAAACCCCTTTCTTATCATCACAATGATCAAATTGCAGATACAAATCTTTATAATTGTATTTTTTTTGAGAAATTAATGTGGTTCACACCATATTGTTTCAGCAACGACCTCAAATCGCAATTTTACTGTGTTTACTCCATTGCAGGCTTGTGAGATTCGAGAATGTTGACACATTCCTCCAAAAAACGTCTGTCCAAGCAGTTCTGCGTATCTTTTGACTGCTTGCAGAAACAGAACAGACTGGCAAGCAAGTATGTGTTCGGAGTTGTTTACAGTCTCCGACCAACAGCCAGGGTATAGTTTGGAATAATCTGACTTACAACATATCTGACTTTACGGCGTTTAAGGGTATTGTATATTTATCTTACATCAATTCCTGTTGTTGCTGCGCCGTCTTGAACCGCATTCTTCGGCGACGTTTAGGCATGGTCGAAACGTTACGTTCGCGACATGGACCTATGAATGAATTTTCAAAGTTATAATACAAGACAGTGTTTTAAATGCTGTGCAACTCAGTGTCTAAAACATAATCATTGTCAGTAATTAGACAAAAATAGTACTTATTAGTCAAAACAAATGAACAAATAATGATTAGGTCCCCATTATGGGGGGTGGGTGTGGGGCTAATAATAACAATACTTAGAAATGTTTTTTTTATTCAAGAACAAACTCCTTGTAGTTGCAACATATGTCTTTAAAATATGAATAATTACAGATATTTGAAAAGATAATGTGTTGTCCCTATAAGAAGTTTAAACAATGCACGTCTGCAATCGGTTCACAAATGTATAAATGTTATGCAGCTTTGTGTGTCAACTGAAATTGTATCTAGTGAGAAGAAAGTGGACCACTTATTTTCTCAGTCGTTTTCTATGGGACTTAAGATCATTCATCTTTCATTTGACATGAGTAAGTGTATCCTATTTTTATCATGATAGATTTCACCTGATATGTTCGAGTGATTTTATATGAACTTCATGTTTTGTTTTTAATTTAGCTGATTGGATATCGCCAGCCTATTAGGAAACCCTGGATGACCTAGATGTAGAGTAGAATTGCTTTACCATGCCAGTAATCACATTGTAATGAATGAAGGAATTTGTAGAACAATATCATTTACATGTAATAGAAGTTTTTTGTGGGATCAGTTTTTCTAACACTTTTTCTTACTTCAGCAGACTTATAGAGACTGGATTGTGAGTAGTTGAGAGGCCAGGATGAGTGAAAGGTTGAATGTAAACCCCTTTCTTATCATCACAATGATCAATTTGCAGATACAAATCTTTATAATTGTATTTTTTTAGAGAAATTAATGTGGTTCACACCATATTGTTTCAGCAACGACCTCAAATCGCAATTTTACTGTGTTTACTCCATTGCAGGCTTGCGAGATTCGAGAACGTTGACACATTCCTCCAAAAAACGTCTGTCCAAGCAGTTCTGCGTATCTTTTGACTGCTTGCAGAAACAGAACAGACTGGCAAGCAAGTATGTGTTCGGAGTTGTTTACAGTCTCCGACCAACAGCCAGGGTATAGTTTGGAATAATCTGACTTACAACATATCTGACTTTACGGCGTTTAAGGGTATTGTATACTTATCTTACATCAATTCCTGTTGTTGCTGCGCCATCTTGAACCACATTCTTCCGCGACGTTTAGGCATGGTCGAAACGTTATGTTCGCGACATGGACCTATGAATGAATTTTCAAAGTTATAATACAAGACAGTGTTTTAAATGCTGTGCAACTCAGTGTCTAAAACATAATCATTGTCAGTAATTATAGACAAAAATAGTACCTATTAGTCAAAACAAATGAACAAATAATGATTAGGTCCCCATTATGGGGGGTGGGTGTGGGGCTAATAATAACAATACTTAGAAATGTTTTAGTTATTCAAAAACAAACTCCTTGTAGTTGCAACATATGTCTTTAAAATATGAATAATTACAGATATTTGAAAAGATAATGTGTTGTCCCTATAAGAAGTTTAAACAATGCACGTCTGCAATCGGTTCACAAATGTATAAATGTTATGCAGCTTTGTGTGTCAACTGAAATTGTATCTAGTGAGAAGAAAGTGGACCACTTATTTTCTCAGTCGTTTTCTATGGGACTTAAGATCATTCATCTTTCATTTGACATGAGTAAGTGTATCCTATTTTTATCATGATAGTTTTCACCTGATATGTTCGAGTGATTTTATATGAAGTTCATGTTTTGTTTTTAATTTAGCTGATTGGATATCGCCAGCCTATTAGGAAACCCTGGATGACCTAGATGTAGAGTAGAATTGCTTTACCATGCCAGTAATCACATTGTAATGAATGAAGGAATTTGTAGAACAATATCATTTACATGTAATAGAAGTTTTTTGTGGGATCAGTTTTTCTAACACTTTTTCTTACTTCAGCAGACTTATAGAGACTGGATTGTGAGTAGTTGAGAGGCCAGGATGAGTGAAAGGTTGAATGTAAACCCCTTTCTTATCATCACAATGATCAATTTGCAGATACAAATCTTTATAATTGTATTTTTTTAGAGAAATTAATGTGGTTCACACCATATTGTTTCAGCAACGACCTCAAATCGCAATTTTACTGTGTTTACTCCATTGCAGGCTTGCGAGATTCGAGAATGTTGACACATTCCTCCAAAAAACGTCTGTCCAAGCAGTTCTGCGTATCTTTTGACTGCTTGCAGAAACAGAACAGACTGGCAAGCAAGTATGTGTTCGGAGTTGTTTACAGTCTCCGACCAACAGCCAGGGTATAGTTTGGAATAATCTGACTTACAACATATCTGACTTTACGGCGTTTAAGGGTATTGTATACTTATCTTACATCAATTCCTGTTGTTGCTGCGCCATCTTGAACCACATTCTTCCGCGACGTTTAGGCATGGTCGAAACGTTATGTTCGCGACATGGACCTATGAATGAATTTTCAAAGTTATAATACAAGACAGTGTTTTAAATGCTGTGCAACTCAGTGTCTAAAACATAATCATTGTCAGTAATTATAGACAAAAATAGTACCTATTAGTCAAAACAAATGAACAAATAATGATTAGGTCCCCATTATGGGGGGTGGGTGTGGGGCTAATAATAACAATACTTAGAAATGTTTTAGTTATTCAAAAACAAACTCCTTGTAGTTGCAACATATGTCTTTAAAATATGAATAATTACAGATATTTGAAAAGATAATGTGTTGTCCCTATAAGAAGTTTAAACAATGCACGTCTGCAATCGGTTCACAAATGTATAAATGTTATGCAGCTTTGTGTGTCAACTGAAATTGTATCTAGTGAGAAGAAAGTGGACCACTTATTTTCTCAGTCGTTTTCTATGGGATTCAAGATCATTCATCTTTCATTTGACATGAGTAAGTGTATCCTATTTTTATCATGATAGTTTTCACCTGATATGTTCGAGTGATTTTATATGAAGTTCATGTTTTGTTTTTAATTTATCTGATTGGATATCGCCAGCCTATTAGGAAACCCTGGATGACCTAGATGTAGAGTAGAATTGCTTTACCATGCCAGTAATCACATTGTAATGAATGAAGGAATTTGTAGAACAATATCATTTACATGTAATAGAGGTTTATGTGGGATCAGTTTTTCTAACACTTTTTCTTACTTCAGCAGACTTATTGCGACTGGATTGTGAGTAGTTGAGAGGCCAGGATGAGTGAAAGGTTGAATATAAACCCCTTTCTTATTATCACAATGATCAAATTGCAGATACAAATCTTTATAATTGTATTTTTTTAGAGAAATTAATGTGGTTCACACCATATTGTTTCAGCAACGACCTCAAATCGCAATTTTACTGTGTTTACTCCATTGCAGGCTTGTGAGATTCGAGAATGTTGACACATTCCTCCAAAAAACGTCTGTCCAAGCAGTTCTGCGTATCTTTTGACTGCTTGCAGAAACAGGACAGACTGGCAAGCAAGTATGTGTTCGGAATTGTTTACAGTCTCCGACCAACAGCCAGGGTATAGTTTGGAATAATCTGACTTACAACATATCTGACTTTACGGCGTTTAAGGGTATTGTATACTTATCTTACATCAATTCCTCTTGTTGCTGCGCCGTCTTGAACCGCATTCTTCCGCGACGTTTAGGCATGGTCAAAACGTTACGTTCGCGACATGGACCTATGAATGAATTTTCAAAGTTATAATACAAGACAGTGTTTTAAATGCTGTGCAACTCAGTGTCTAAAACATAATCATTGTCAGTAATTATAGACAAAAATAGTACTTATTAGTCAAAACAAATGAACAAATAATGATTAGGTCCCCATTATGGGGGTGGGTGTGGGGCTAATAATAACAATACTTAGAAATGTTTTTTTATTCAAGAACAAACTCCTTGTAGTTGCAACATATGTCTTTAAAATATGAATAATTACAGATATTTGAAAAGATAATGTGTTGTCCCTATAAGAAGTTTAAACAATGCACGTCTGCAATCGGTTCACAAATGTATAAATGTTATGCAGCTTTGTGTGTCAACTGAAATTGTATCTAGTGAGAAGAAAGTGGACCACTTATTTTCTCAGTCGTTTTCTATGGGACTTAAGATCATTCATCTTTCATTTGACATGAGTAAGTGTATCCTATTTTTATCATGATAGATTTCACCTGATATGTTCGAGTGATTTTATATGAACTTCATGTTTTGTTTTTAATTTAGCTGATTGGATATCGCCAGCCTATTAGGAAACCCTGGATGACCTAGATGTAGAGTAGAATTGCTTTACCATGCCAGTAATCACATTGTAATGAATGAAGGAATTTGTAGAACAATATCATTTACATGTAATAGAAGTTTTTTGTGGGATCAGTTTTTCTAACACTTTTTCTTACTTCAGCAGACTTATTGAGACTGGATTGTGAGTAGTTGAGAGGCCAGGATGAGTGAAAGGTTGAATGTAAACCCCTTTCTTATCATCACAATGATCAAATTGCAGATACAAATCTTTATAATTGTATTTTTTTTGAGAAATTAATGTGGTTCACACCATATTGTTTCAGCAACGACCTCAAATCGCAATTTTACTGTGTTTACTCCATTGCAGGCTTGTGAGATTCGAGAATGTTGACACATTCCTCCAAAAAACGTCTGTCCAAGCAGTTCTGCGTATCTTTTGACTGCTTGCAGAAACAGAACAGACTGGCAAGCAAGTATGTGTTCGGAATTGTTTACAGTCTCCGACCAACAGCCAGGGTATAGTTTGGAATAATCTGACTTACAACATATCTGACTTTACGGCGTTTAAGGGTATTGTATACTTATCTTACATCAATTCCTCTTGTTGCTGCGCCGTCTTGAACCGCATTCTTCCGCGACGTTTAGGCATGGTCAAAACGTTACGTTCGCGACATGGACCTATGAATGAATTTTCAAAGTTATAATACAAGACAGTGTTTTAAATGCTGTGTAACTCAGTGTCTAAAACATAATCATTGTCAGTAATTATAGACAAAAATAGTACTTATTAGTCAAAACAAATGAACAAACAATGATTAGGTCCCCATTATGGGGGGTGGGTGTGGGGCTAATAATAACAATACTTAGAAATGTTTTATTTATTCAAGAACAAACTCCTTGTAGTTGCAACATATGTCTTTAAAATATGAATAATTACAGATATTTGAAAAGATAATGTGTTGTCCCTATAAGAAGTTTAAACAATGCACGTCTGCAATCGGTTTGTGGTAGAATTTCAGTTCATATACATGTTTAGAAAAGCAGTTTGCTTACATAATTCGGTTGTTACAGTATTTGTTTACATTTGGATATATATCTGTTAAACTTCATTTTAGTATAATTAGTTATAAACACACATGATATTCGGTGAAGGAGAGGAACAGACGTCTCCTGTGGCACCTCTCTCCCATACATTCCAGTGTTCCAAGGACAAAGCAAATAGTTTAGGTGTGATAAACAGGGGTGTGATATTGGATCCTGCCTGGGTGGGGTTAACTGATAAGGATGACCAGGAACATATCATTGGTCATTGAGGGTGAACTGGGGGATGTGTCGATGCTTCTGACTGGTCTAGAGTTGGGGTATTAAAGCGGTTGAGGCCATGACACTGGCTCTTCCTGCTCTGACTAGCGCTGGTCACCTGCGAGAGGGCATATTGCTGTGGGGTTGTGAAGCAATATTAATGCAAATAAACCATCTGAAAAGGTAATCCGTTCGACTCGTGTATTTCACTCATTTTCTCTACCATAAATTGGCGTTGTCGGGCAGTAGAAGTGGGGAATCAGTGAACTCAATTCAAATCTGGAAGCTGTCGTCTGGCTGAAAATCGTGGGCGCTGCCCAGGCCTGGAGGTACACAGAGGCTTGCCGGCAACAGATAAATTAAGGTGAGGTGAAGGCCATTTTACTTCGCCGTAGTTAGAAGCGTCTGTGTGCTTCAGGGTTGAAAGCGACACGGCTGGACGCCAGGCGAGGTAAAATACACAACCATATTTGAAATTAATGCACTGACTCACTTAAAAACGAATCTGCGGTGTAGAGAAAAAAGAGTACCTTGAGACTGGGGTTCTGGTTAAACGGTGTTATTTTGTTGGTTAATTACACATTTGCTAATTTCTTACATTGTACACCTCTGTTGTATTACATTGTCACTAGTTCTGGATGCTATAATATTGTATGAGATAAGGCAATAGTTTTTTTTATATTTTATGTGATACGACGAGAGTGGTTTATATTTTATGTGATACGACGAGAGTTTATATTTTATGTGATACGACGAGGGTTTATATTTTATGTGATACGACGAGAGTGGTTTATATTTTATGTGATACGACAATAGAGTGGTTTATATTATGTGATACGACAATAGAGTGGTTTATATTATGTGATACGACAATAAAGTGGTTTATATTATGTGATACGACAATAGAGTGGTTTATATTATGTGATACGACAATAAAGTGGTTTATATTATGTGATACGACAATAGAGTGGTTTATATTATGTGATACGACAATAGAGTGGTTTATATTATGTGATACGACAATAAAGTGGTTTATATTATGTGATACGACAATAGAGTGGTTTATATTATGTGATACGACAATAGAGTGGTTTATATTATGTGATACGACAATAGAGTGGTTTATATTATGTGATACGACAGTAGTGGTTTTATATTGATTGTGGTAAAGGTGTGACTAGGTATAACAGTGGTTTATGAGTATAAGTGTAAGAAATTCTGTGAGTTGTGGGCTCTTTTGTTGTGGTTTTGGGTTTACGGTTAAAGTTGTAGAGTTGGGTATTTAATTTAGGCCTCTAGCCACTTGGTAGAGAGTGATTCGGGAAAGCGTATCAACTGCCATAGTCATGTTATCTTGATCCGAACATTTTTGCCTAAAGTAATTATTTCATGCCATGTGCTTCTTGGTGTCCATTTCGTTTCTAGGCAGCCATTTTGTAACCAGGCAGCCATTTTGTTTCTAGCATCTAGGCCTTGTATCTCTCTCTCAGCCCATACCCTCTCACTAGTTCTCTCCATTTGGAGTATTCAGGGAGTGTTCTGTTGCTGAACAGAACTCGGTGGGGTTACACAAGTTGTGTATTTCAAGAGTATCTGTTGTGGTATTAAGATTTTAGTGTTGTAAATGACCCTCATACACACACACACACACAGTCTCACAGAGTCTTACTCTCACACACACAGTCACTCACTCTCACACACGTCACTCACTCACTCTCACACATAGTCACTCACTCTCACACACCTCACTCACTCTCACACACAGTCACTCACTCACTCTCACACACATCACTCACTCTCACACACACAGTCACACCACTCACACACACACACTTAGTCTGTCACTCATTCATTCACACACACTTAGTATGCCACTCTACAACATACAGGCTAATACAGAAACTCAGGACGGCAAACTATTCACAGTGTTGAACAGGGAACAGTGGGACAAACTTATTAAACTACAGATAGCAGTAGACGAATTCACCCGGTCTATGACCAATTGGCAACCTATGGAAGCTGCCAGCAGGGACCAAACTGAACCAGATTTCAGGACAGTAGATGACCTTACTCAGGCCCTGACCCATTTGCAAACTACGGTGGTTGACAGTGACACCACGTCATTAATGGGAGAGGAGATGGTGGATGCGTTGACGGACAGTGGTGTGACTGAAGGCACTCAGCTGTTTTATGGTCAGGACGATCGATATCGCAATCCCCTGTGGAGGTCTCTGAGACCAACCCGAGCCTCCACCCTAACAGAACACTGTGAGACCCGGCTCCATGAACAGACCCAGCAATGGCTGGACACTGCTACTGAATCAGTGACAACTGACCCAAAGACAATGCAGACTCAGCTCTTCCGAGGGGCAGTGGTGGACACCCCTCCTGGAGGCATACAAAGCAAACTGGCCAACGTTCCAGGCTTGGACATGATGTCCATGGGCAGAAACACTAAAGCCCACCAAGAGACCAAGAAGGCCCTGAATGAACAAGGAACTGAAGTCACCAGAGAACTGGCCCATACCAGCCTTGAGCAGACTAAGAAACAAAAAGGGAGGCGTGTTGTGAAGTCCAGTCCTGAAGACAGTGATGAGGCCAGAAGTCATGGCTACGCCCGAAAACGCTCTGACACTCCTAGTTCAGCAACAGCCGTTGTAGAGAGGCCCAGACAGACAGGTCAGGGTAGAGGTAGACTGCAGCCAGGGGGTAGGCAATGGACAGGAGGTCAGAAAAGACGTGAGATTAAGACTTGTTGGGGCTGTAGCCTAGAAGGACATAACCGTGGGAATTGTCCAACTAATCCGTGGCCAAATACCAAGAGATCAAACTAGGAGACTGAGGAGGGTCCCGCTTTAGGTCAGATTGGCAGTAGACAGTGAGGAAGAACCGTTAATAGATTGTAAGGTTATAGGTATATTTCGATGATGCCTGGGGTGTAGTTATTTAGTTCTAGCTTTGTGTGTGCATTTATGATGGTGATGAGAGGGGGAGTTGTGGTTGACGTTGATTGAGTTGGGTTAATATAACTATACTTCTAGGTTGTCTTGGATTTGGTTGATTATTTCATCTTATAAGATAGCGCTGTGTTTGCAGAAGGTGCTGCTTGTGTTTTAAAGAACAGAGCCTGTTGATTAAGTTAAAAGTATTGATTCCATCGTGGTTCTTTTTAGTTTACTGTCTACAGTTGCGTGACTAGGTAAATATATAAAGAATTGTCTTCCAATAGAGAATTGTTTTCCACACTGTTATTGAGTGCCTGGGTTAATCTATTTGTTCCATACTACATACTACTATCTATAGTTTTGAGCGTTGAGACAACATTCTGTGTCATGTTTTTGATATTCAATCATAGAGTATCAATTAGTTTAATTGGATTAACATTAGAAGAGACTTATAAAATTATTCTCAGTAATAAGATTATTATACACGGAAGCAACTGGATTGGTTTTAAAATAATAACTACATGCATGCAGATAGAGTATTTCTAAAATAACCATAGTTTAAAAGAAACAGCTTACCATTTGAACAGTCAAATAGTAATATTTTAGAAAGGATAAGAACGTCAAATAGGTTCTCAGAGACAGAGTAGAACAGAATTACAGCAGAATGAGAAAGGTTAAATTTAGGTGTGCTGCCGTAGCCATGTAAAAGATTTGTTTTTACACTCTCCAAGCTAAACTAGACTAATGGAGCAATTAATTTAAGAACATAGGATCTGGGTATAAGAAAATAATTCAGGTGTGATCTAAGTTAAAGACAGTAAAATCCATTCTACACACACTCAACATACAATACATTATTACAAGTTGAGTACTAAGTAACTATCTGTAAATAGAGTGTGAATAAATGATAGAACGGTCTGTAAAGTATGATTAGGTGTGCATAAGGAAGTGTTAAAGTTGAAAAGGTTTGTTTAATAGGATAGAGTAGATCAGGGGATACGAATAGAGGTTGGTAGGTAGCAAATCATTGTTGTCATAGTGGCAGCAAGAGGGGTTGATTATGTAGAGGGAGTATGGATAAAGAGTGATTATTAAAGTGCACTGCATGCCATTTGAATATTTCGGAACCCGAGAGGTTCTATTGCAAATTTGGTTCTAGATTTTGTTGCAATGATTACATCAGTAAAAGGTAAAGATGCATGCTTGTGATACTTGATGGGTTTTCTCGATCGGTGGGGGCATTCCCTGTAGGTAAGCAAAGTGGTGGCTGAGGCATTAATGAGAGATATCATACCAAGGTTTGGTTTACTTAGTGTTATTCAGTATGACAACGGTCCTGGTTTTGTAGCTAACATTGTGAAACGTGTTGGTAGATGAGCTGTGTATTGTTGTTAAATATGGCACCTTATACCATCCTAAGTCTCAAGGTCGAGTCGAACAAATAAGTCAATTACTAAAAGAATCCTTTTCAAAATCTGTGTACAAACTAAATTAAATTGGGTAGTGGTCTTACCGATTGCTTTATTGGGTATGAGGGATACTAAATTGACACAAGACGACCGTTGTGCAGACGTGACTGTGGGGACTTTGACGAGTTAACATGTGAAATTGAACAAGTCGGGCCTATCTTTGAAAAAGGGTAAGAATTTTGAACAAGAATTTTGAAGCTCAAGGAAATAGACTACTGAACTCGGATGGTAAGACCGAGAGCAGGTTGAATATGGGTTTAATAGATTATTAAAATAGGTTCATTAAATGGATTTAATTGGTACGGTTATTTTACAGTTTTAAAATTCTCTTAACAATAGGAAAGTCTCATAGCCCACCTAAATGTGGTTTCTCAGAAAATATGGAGACTGAATCTGTAGTCGAGTATACTTATTGATGTTATTGGGATGATTTTTATAAATTAGCGAGGGGCTATAGGCTCATTTCAGTACTTCTAACAGGTGTTTGCTTGGTCTGGTAAGTGCGCACACCAGAAATAGTCTTCTGGAGCTCAAAATCCTCCCTAGAGATGGCTTATCCTTTGACGGGTGAGAGTAGAGCGCCAGACTGAGTGAAGGTTGCCTGTATGAAGTTCGTCAAATTAAAAACTGTACTCTATACAGTAGGACTAAAATTAGATTCAATATAGGTTGTGTAAGGCAGTTCTGTTAAATTATTCAGGTTAGGATACCTCGCTTAAAGAACTGACGAGTTCATTAACGCATGCGAGATGCTAAAATTAGATATACTAGGATTTGTGTTTTTGTCTTCAATGTTGGTAACATGATGGGTAATTGTATGTTGAGTGTTAACCAGAAATTGTGCAAGTGTGTTACAAACAGAAACTAGATCAGGAGAGACCCTGGAGGAGGAAGGCAGACCGAGGAAGTACGTGGGTGGTGGTTTACACCTTACAGCAAGGTGGACTGGGAGACTGTGGGACGAACCGAGGCGAAGGACCTGACAGGGTGATGACAGCTACCAAGATGGCGGTCCAGGTTGATGGTTTCCAGTTCTGGTATTACACATCACATTGCACCACGGGGGAAAATAAGAGCACCATCTATTAGTTTCATTTGGTTGGTCGACCATAAGAGGGGGTGTTTGGGTTGGTTATTGTTTGTGTTTAGTGTTTGTTTTGTTTATCAAGAGGGGGTGAATTGTATATCTGAGTTGTATTTGATAATCAAACAAACAGAACATTTTTAACATTTTCACTGAACTATTAGTGGTCAAGTGCATATAACACATTTAACATTTCTTTTTAACACATTCAACTGTAGTGTCTTTGATAAAGTTTGTCTAATTGCTCACTCTCTCCTACGCAGTATGGATTATAGACATCTTGGAAGGGATGTATGGGATGGGAAGCACCCTAAAATCGTAACTTGTGCGATAATATTATCTTTCATTTTATTTGGCTCAATATTCTTAGCTCCTTTTGATTGGGATGGACATAAAATAGATGCAAATAGGAATCAAACGTTAACTGTAAATGGGAAACATCAGGTTACACATAATAGAACACGTAGGCATGTACATCCTGTCATGTAATATTCCTGGAGGTTGGACAAGAGACAACCTTTGGTATAGAAGTATGCTTTACTGGGTATAGAATAGATTGGGGAACGAACATTCCAAGAAAATCGTACATAGAATGTGACACAAAAGGTAGGACAATTAAGGAACTAACGCAAAAAAGGTGTTTTCATCTGCAAAAGTGAATGCCTGTATAACGACAATATAGTAGCTCACTCAGAGACAACAGGTCGTTATGGCGTTAAAGTAGGAAGTCCGCATGCAGAGGAAACCGGTAGATGGGTTGTGGCCAAAACTGTACATGGGGATTGCGTGTCAATTAGGATAACTGTAAATAAAGTAAAAGCAAGGGATGTGGAATGTGGGTTTCGACATAAAAGGGGATGATATTTTAATAAGATTTCAGGTATCAACCGAACCGATAAATCCAGTAATTAATAACAATAGCTCAGTTGTACACATAGTGGAGGCTAAAACATTACAAGAACAATTAGGAGTTGAAACAGGATTCAAAGATTCTAATTGGTGGTTAGAGTGGATTAGGTTTACCGTTAAAACAGTAAGCAAAAGTGATTGTTATGCATGTGGATCACCAAAACCGACTCTTATTACTACTCCATTTCCGTTAAATCAGAAAAACTCTAGGATAGGTTGGGCTTGCATGATATTATTGTTCGCGAGTAGCTCAACACCGGTTAATATAGACTGTTTAGATTTACACTACTCACTCAAGCAAGAGCAGACGTTTGGTGGCTCTGTGGAGGTGAACACTTATGGCCAACATTACCAACTGATTGGACGGGTACGTGGGCTCTAACACAATTAGCTATGCCACTTACAGTGATCTCAGAATCTGAGGCTAGAGACCAAACAACTTTAAATAGACACAGAAGGGGCATTAGTGGTTCCTTCGATGATAAAATCTATTTAGATGCAATTGGGGTGCCGAGAGGTATTCCAGATGAATTTAAAGCTAGAAATCAAATAGGCGCTGGTTTTGAGTCTTCACTCTTCTGATGGGTGACAATTAATAAGAATGTAGACTGGATTAACTATGTGTTTTATAATCAACAGAGATTCATTAATTACACTAGAGATGCAATAAAGGGACTAGCAGAGCAAACAGCAGCTACTAGTGTAATGGCCTGGCAAAATAGATTGGCATTAGATGTGCTCCTAGCGGAGAAGGGTGGGGTATGTGTGATGTTTGGGGACACTTGTTGTTGTTTTGTTGTCTTGTGTGATTGTGAGGTGGCTCAGCCCAGAGCTAACAGATGGCTGGTCATAAACCATATTTTAGTCACGTGTTTACTCTTGGATAAATTTAAGAAGTTGGTTGTTTTCTCCATTGTTGATGAACTGAAGGAGAAAACAAGAGGGGATGTGACGTAATAAACATATTCAAGAATATAGCATTTGTTAAATTTGGATTTCAGGCAATTGAAGTGTTTAATTTGATAGAATGCCTAAACATTTGAATGGTTGAGGAGAATAGCTATTACAAATGTATTTGGCTTAGCAAAATTAAATCTGAGCAGTAAACACAATGTAATTCTATTGTTAAAGATGTTAACTGACACATGTAATGCAATAACTGTTTTGCAAGGGTTGTGTCGCATTAAAAATCAACAGGTTGGACCATGAACAACTGGAGCAGAGCATCTGAGCCCTACCCCCACGCACACACACACACACACACATATATCAGAAGCTAACTGAATGACTTTAGGTACAGACCACAGAAAAGGTCAAACCAGAACCAAGGAAAAACGTGTCATCCAGACCACAAAGAAGGCAATTACTAAATTGTGTGAATGTTTTTGTACACTATTCAAGGAAGTTATGGACTGTAAAGTGAAAAAGGTGAACATGTTGCAGATTTCAGAAATTATCTTGAACGTCGGTTTGAGTTGTACAAAGGAAAAACAAGAACATTGAACACACACATTGTGCATCTCTGGACAATTAAAGAATGGCCACTGTTTGGACACACACATTAAATATGTTGAAAGAGCCTACCAGGGCTGAGAAGATGGAAAAGGAACATTTATACACTCACACCATGATTGAAATCCTCATTTCTGATGATCAAAGAGTGCCATATTTGAGTGCCATAACATATTTACTGATGCTTTTTCTAATATGTTAAATGATTAGCTCCTCACACACTAGGTAGAGGACTAGAAATCCATAATGAGAAAATGACTGTGTTGAATATTGATAATTACTGTACTGACAGTGGATTATTTCAATTGATTGTGAATTCCGTTTTTATGTTTGGTAAAGGTATTTTTCTTAACAGGTTATAGTTTCAGACATATGACAGTGGTGAATTCATATATTCCTGATTGTTTCTGAGTAATTATTAAGCTTGAGTGAACTAAAATTTAGAGTTGACACTAAAAACATTGTTTAAATTGTTTAACATGATTAAGGGTTTATAATGTTAAAAAGGGCAGATTGTTATGGAATTTTATGATCACTCAAGAAGTTTAGTTACATGTAAGTCATAGATGTTGTTTAGGCCAAAATGCACAGAGAAAGGAATGTGATCTTCAGGTTGCTAGAAGGGCCAAGGCTAGAAACAGATGTCCCGAACACCTTATCTGTGATGGACTGTCAAAAGGAACTGTATGGGTCTTTGTATGCCTCTACTATGTGTCTGGCCTCCCTTGGCTTGAGAGCACTGACCTTCGGGTTTTATCATCTAAAGGCCTCATCTGTTCTCCATATCAGTATGGTTAAGTATTTCTTCTTTGATTTTCACCATATAAGCTGATTATATCATTCACACTCTATATCTTTTATACTTAGTATTCTTGCACCATATATATATATTTTTATACTCTGCACTGATATAGCCTATATTTGTATACACTGTTCTTGAGCACACTTTTCAAACGGAACTACTTGAAGACATTTCATCCATGAAGAGGGAGAAGAATGTACCCTTTAGCTGTGATTCATGGACATTTGTTGAGCTGATGATCTGTTTGAGCACTACTGTTTATCCTTATTATCTGTTGTAATGGTACAATGTTGATGCTGTCATTTATCTGCTTCCCCATACTAGGTTTTTCCCTTGCATACAAAAAGGTTTTCCTGTATGGGTGATTTGCATCAATGTTTTATTTTTTTGATATGTTACATAGAATAGTCATGTCTTTGATCTTTTACTCTAATCAAGTCAAGTATGGTTGGAGATGTTTGGTCGAATGACATAGAGTTGGGGTATTAAAGCGGTTGAGGCCATGACACTGGCTCTTCCTGCTCTGACTAGCGCTGGTCACCTGCGAGAGGGCATATTGCTGTGGGGTTGTGAAGCAATATTAATGCAAATAAACCATCTGAAAAGGTAATCCGTTCGACTCGTGTATTTCACTCATTTTCTCTACCATAAATTCACAAATGTATAAATGTTATGCAGCTTTGTGTGTCAACTGAAATTGTATCTAGTGAGAAGAAAGTGGACCACTTATTTTCTCAGTCGTTTTCTATGGGACTTAAGATCATTCATCTTTCATTTGACATGAGTAAGTGTATCCTATTTTTATCATGATAGATTTCACCTGATATGTTCGAGTGATTTTATATGAAGTTCATGTTTTGTTTTTAATTTAGCTGATTGGATATCGCCAGCCTATTAGGAAACCCTGGATGACCTAGATGTAGAGTAGAATTGCTTTACCATGCCAGTAATCACATTGTAATGAATGAAGGAATTTGTAGAACAATATCATTTACATGTAATAGAAGTTTTTTGTGGGATCAGTTTTTCTAACACTTTTTCTTACTTCAGCAGACTTATTGAGACTGGATTGTGAGTAGTTGAGAGGCCAGGATGAGTGAAAGGTTGAATGTAAACCCCTTTCTTATCATCACAATGATCAAATTGCAGATACAAATCTTTATAATTGTATTTTTTTGAGAAATTAATGTGGTTCACACCATATTGTTTCAGCAACGACCTCAAATCGCAATTTTACTGTGTTTACTCCATTGCAGGCTTGTGAGATTCGAGAATGTTGACACATTCCTCCAAAAACGTCTGTCCAAGCAGTTCTGCGTATCTTTTGACTGCTTGCAGAAACAGAACAGACTGGCAAGCAAGTATGTGTTCGGAGTTGTTTACAGTCTCCGACCAACAGCCAGGGTATAGTTTGGAATAATCTGACTTACAACATATCTGACTTTACGGCGTTTAAGGGTATTGTATATTTATCTTACATCAATTCCTGTTGTTGCTGCGCCGTCTTGAACCGCATTCTTCGGCGACGTTTAGGCATGGTCGAAACGTTACGTTCGCGACATGGACCTATGAATGAATTTTCAAAGTTATAATACAAGACAGTGTTTTAAATGCTGTGTAACTCAGTGTCTAAAACATAATCACTGTCAGTAATTATAGACAAAAATAGTACTTAGTAGTCAAAACAAATGAACAAACAATGATTAGGTCCCCATTATGGGGGTGGGTGTGGGGCTAATAATAACAATACTTAGAAATGTTTTTTTTATTCAAGAACAAACTCCTTGTAGTTGCAACATATGTCTTTAAAATATGAATAATTACAGATATTTGAAAAGATAATGTGTTGTCCCTATAAGAAGTTTAAACAATGCACGTCTGCAATCGGTTCACAAATGTATAAATGTTATGCAGCTTTGTGTGTCAACTGAAATTGTATCTAGTGAGAAGAAAGTGGACCGCTTATTTTCTCAGTCGTTTTCTATGGGACTTAAGATCATTCATCTTTCATTTGACATGAGTAAGTGTATCCTATTTTTATCATGATAGATTTCACCTGATATGTTCGAGTGATTTTATATGAAGTTCATGTTTTGTTTTTAATTTAGCTGATTGGATATCGCCAGCCTATTAGGAAACCCTGGATGACCTAGATGTAGAGTAGAATTGCTTTACCATGCCAGTAATCACATTGTAATGAATGAAGGAATTTGTAGAACAATATCATTTACATGTAATAGAAGTTTTTTGTGGGATCAGTTTTTCTAACACTTTTTCTTACTTCAGCAGACTTATAGAGACTGGATTGTGAGTAGTTGAGAGGCCAGGATGAGTGAAAGGTTGAATGTAAACCCCTTTCTTATCATCACAATGATCAATTTGCAGATACAAATCTTTATAATTGTATTTTTTTAGAGAAATTAATGTGGTTCACACCATATTGTTTCAGCAACGACCTCAAATCACAATTTTACTGTGTTTACTCCATTGCAGGCTTGCGAGATTCGAGAATGTTGACACATTCCTCCAAAAAACGTCTGTCCAAGCAGTTCTGCGTATCTTTTGACTGCTTGCAGAAACAGAACAGACTGGCAAGCAAGTATGTGTTCGGAATTGTTTACAGTCTCCGAC
>CM055741.1:16954083-16977044 GCA_029465975.1 Dallia pectoralis | reverse complement strand
TGTAAGTCAGATTATTCCAAACTATACCCTGGCTGTTGGTCGGAGACTGTAAACAACTCCGAACACATACTTGCTTGCCAGTCTGTTCTGTTTCTGCAAGCAGTCAAAAGATACGCAGAACTGCTTGGACAGACGTTTTTGGAGGAATGTGTCAACATTCTCGAATCTCACAAGCCTGCAATGGAGTAAACACAGTAAAATTGCGATTTTTTTATAGGAATGAGGTCGTTGCTGAAACAATATGGTGTGAACCACATTAATTTCTCTAAACAAAATAACATAAAATTATAAAGATTTGTATTTGCAATTTAATCATTGTGATGATAAAAAAGGGGTTTACATTCAACCTTTCACTCATCCTGGCCTCTCAACTACTCACAATCCAGTCTCAATAAGTCTGCTGAAGTAAGAAAAAGTGTTAGAAAAACTGATCCCACAAAAAACTTCTATTACATGTAAATGATATTGTTCTACAAATTCCTTCATTCATTACAATGTGATTACTGGCATGGTAAAGCAATTCTACTCTACATCTAGGTCATCCAGGGTTTCCTAATAGGCTGGCGTTACTTGTCAATGAAATGATATCCAATCAGCTAAATTAAAAACAAAACATGAACTTCATATAAAATCACTCGAACATATCAGGTGAAATCTATCATGATAAAAATAGGATACACTTACTCATGTCAAATGAAAGATGAATGATCTTGAGTCCCATAGAAAACGACTGAGAAAATAAGTGGTCCACTTTCTTCTCACTAGATACAATTTCAGTTGACACACAAAGCTGCATAACATTTATACATTTGTGAACCGATTGCAGACGTGCATTGTTTAAACTTCTTATAGGGACAACACATTATCTTTTCAAATATCTGTAATTATTCATATTTTAAAGACATATGTTGCAACTACAAGGAGTTTGTTCTTGAATAAATAAAACATTTCTAAGTATTGTTATTATTAGCCCCACACCCACCCCCCATAATGGGGACCTAATCATTGTTTGTTCATTTGTTTTGACTAATAAGTACTATTTTTGTCTATAATTACTGACAGTGATTATGTTTTAGACACTGAGTTACACAGCATTTAAAACACTGTCTTGTATTATAACTTTGAAAATTCATTCATAGGTCCATGTCGCGAACGTAACGTTTCGACCATGCCTAAACGTCGCGGAAGAATGCGGTTCAAGACGGCGCAGCAACAACAGGAATTGATGTAAGATAAATATACAATACCCTTAAACGCCGTAAAGTCAGATATGTTGTAAGTCAGATTATTCCAAACTATACCCTGGCTGTTGGTCGGAGACTGTAAACAACTCCGAACACATACTTGCTTGCCAGTCTGTTCTGTTTCTGCAAGCAGTCAAAAGATACGCAGAACTGCTTGGACAGACGTTTTTTGGAGGAATGTGTCAACATTCTCGAATCTCACAAGCCTGCAATGGAGTAAACACAGTAAAATTGCGATTTTTTTTATAGGAATGAGGTTTGTTGCTGAAACAATATGGTGTGAACCACATTAATTTCTCTAAAAAAATAAAATAAAATTATAAAGATTTGTATCTGCAATTTGATCATTGTGATGATAAGAAAGGGGTTTACATTCAACCTTTCACTCATCCTGGCCTCTCAACTACTCACAATCCAGTCTCAATAAGTCTGCTGAAGTAAGAAAAAGTGTTAGAAAAACTGATCCCACAAAAAACTTCTATTACATGTAAATGATATTGTTCTACAAATTCCTTCATTCATTACAATGTGATTACTGGCATGGTAAAGCAATTCTACTCTACATCTAGGTCATCCAGGGTTTCCTAATAGGCTGGCGTTACTTGTCAATGAAATGATATCCAATCAGCTAAATTAAAAACAAAACATGAACTTCATATAAAATCACTCGAACATATCAGGTGAAATCTATCATGATAAAAATAGGATACACTTACTCATGTCAAATGAAAGATGAATGATCTTGAGTCCCATAGAAAACGACTGAGAAAATAAGTGGTCCACTTTCTTCTCACTAGATACAATTTCAGTTGACACACAAAGCTGCATAACATTTATACATTTGTGAACCGATTGCAGACGTGCATTGTTTAAACTTCTTATAGGGACAACACATTATCTTTTCAAATATCTGTAATTATTCATATTTTAAAGACATATGTTGCAACTACAAGGAGTTTGTTCTTGAATAAATAAAACATTTCTAAGTATTGTTATTATTAGCCCCACACCCACCCCCATAATGGGGACCTAATCATTGTTTGTTCATTTGTTTTGACTAATAAGTACTATTTTTGTCTATAATTACTGACAGTGATTATGTTTTAGACACTGAGTTACACAGCATTTAAAACACTGTCTTGTATTATAACTTTGAAAATTCATTCATAGGTCCATGTCGCGAACGTAACGTTTTGACCATGCCTAAACGTCGCGAAGAATGCGGTTCAAGACGGCGCAGCAACAACAGGAATTGATGTAAGATAAATATACAATACCCTTAAACGCCGTAAAGTCAGATATGTTGTAAGTCAGATTATTCCAAACTATACCCTGGCTGTTGGTCGGAGACTGTAAACAACTCCGAACACATACTTGCTTGCCAGTCTGTTCTGTTTCTGCAAGCAGTCAAAAGATACGCAGAACTGCTTGGACAGACGTTTTTTGGAGGAATGTGTCAACATTCTCGAATCTCACAAGCCTGCAATGGAGTAAACACAGTAAAATTGCGATTTTTTTTTTATAGGAATGAGGTTTGTTGCTGAAACAATATGGTGTGAACCACATTAATTTCTCTAAAAAAATAAAATAAAATTATAAAGATTTGTATCTGCAATTTGATCATTGTGATGATAAGAAAGGGGTTTACATTCAACCTTTCACTCATCCTGGCCTCTCAACTACTCACAATCCAGTCTCAATAAGTCTGCTGAAGTAAGAAAAAGTGTTAGAAAAACTGATCCCACAAAAACTTCTATTACATGTAAATGATATTGTTCTACAAATTCCTTCATTCATTACAATGTGATTACTGGCATGGTAAAGCAATTCTACTCTACATCTAGGTCATCCAGGGTTTCCTAATAGGCTGGCGTTACTTGTCAATGAAATGATATCCAATCAGCTAAATTAAAAACAAAACATGAACTTCATATAAAATCACTCAAACATATCAGGTGAAATCTATCATGATAAAAATAGGATACACTTACTCATGTCAAATGAAAGATGAATGATCTTGAGTCCCATAGAAAACGACTGAGAAAATAAGTGGTCCACTTTCTTCTCACTAGATACAATTTCAGTTGACACACAAAGCTGCATAACATTTATACATTTGTGAACCGATTGCAGACGTGCATTGTTTAAACTTCTTATAGGGACAACACATTATCTTTTCAAATATCTGTAATTATTCATATTTTAAAGACATATGTTGCAACTACAAGGAGTTTGTTCTTGAATAAATAAAACATTTCTAAGTATTGTTATTATTAGCCCCACACCCACCCCCCATAATGGGGACCTAATCATTGTTTGTTCATTTGTTTTGACTAATAAGTACTATTTTTGTCTATAATTACTGACAGTGATTATGTTTTAGACACTGAGTTACACAGCATTTAAAACACTGTCTTGTATTATAACTTTGAAAATTCATTCATAGGTCCATGTCGCGAACGTAACGTTTCGACCATGCCTAAACGTCGCGGAAGAATGCGGTTCAAGACGGCGCAGCAACAACAGGAATTGATGTAAGATAAATATACAATACCCTTAAACGCCGTAAAGTCAGATATGTTGTAAGTCAGATTATTCCAAACTATACCCTGGCTGTTGGTCGGAGACTGTAAACAACTCCGAACACATACTTGCTTGCCAGTCTGTTCTGTTTCTGCAAGCAGTCAAAAGATACGCAGAACTGCTTGGACAGACGTTTTTTGGAGGAATGTGTCAACATTCTCGAATCTCACAAGCCTGCAATGGAGTAAACACAGTAAAATTGCGATTTTTTTTTTTATAGGAATGAGGTTTGTTGCTGAAACAATATGGTGTGAACCACATTAATTTCTCTAAAAAAATAAAATAAAATTATAAAGATTTGTATCTGCAATTTGATCATTGTGATGATAAGAAAGGGGTTTACATTCAACCTTTCACTCATCCTGGCCTCTCAACTACTCACAATCCAGTCTCAATAAGTCTGCTGAAGTAAGAAAAAGTGTTAGAAAAACTGATCCCACAAAAAACTTCTATTACATGTAAATGATATTGTTCTACAAATTCCTTCATTCATTACAATGTGATTACTGGCATGGTAAAGCAATTCTACTCTACATCTAGGTCATCCAGGGTTTCCTAATAGGCTGGCGTTACTTGTCAATGAAATGATATCCAATCAGCTAAATTAAAAACAAAACATGAACTTCATATAAAATCACTCGAACATATCAGGTGAAATCTATCATGATAAAAATAGGATACACTTACTCATGTCAAATGAAAGATGAATGATCTTGAGTCCCATAGAAAACGACTGAGAAAATAAGTGGTCCACTTTCTTCTCACTAGATACAATTTCAGTTGACACACAAAGCTGCATAACATTTATACATTTGTGAACCGATTGCAGACGTGCATTGTTTAAACTTCTTATAGGGACAACACATTATCTTTTCAAATATCTGTAATTATTCATATTTTAAAGACATATGTTGCAACTACAAGGAGTTTGTTCTTGAATAAATAAAACATTTCTAAGTATTGTTATTATTAGCCCCACACCCACCCCCCCATAATGGGGACCTAATCATTGTTTGTTCATTTGTTTTGACTAATAAGTACTATTTTTGTCTATAATTACTGACAGTGATTATGTTTTAGACACTGAGTTACACAGCATTTAAAACACTGTCTTGTATTATAACTTTGAAAATTCATTCATAGGTCCATGTCGCGAACGTAACGTTTCGACCATGCCTAAACGTCGCAGAAGAATGCGGTTCAAGACGGCGCAGCAACAACAGGAATTGATGTAAGATAAATATACAATACCCTTAAACGCCGTAAAGTCAGATATGTTGTAAGTCAGATTATTCCAAACTATACCCTGGCTGTTGGTCGGAGACTGTAAACAACTCCGAACACATACTTGCTTGCCAGTCTGTTCTGTTTCTGCAAGCAGTCAAAAGATACGCAGAACTGCTTGGACAGACGTTTTTGGAGGAATGTGTCAACATTCTCGAATCTCACAAGCCTGCAATGGAGTAAACACAGTAAAATTGCGATTTTTTTTTTATAGGAATGAGGTCAAGTTGCTGAAACAATATGGTGTGAACCACATTAATTTCTCTAAAAAAATAAAATTATAAAGATTTGTATCTGCAATTTGATCATTGTGATGATAAGAAAGGGGTTTACATTCAACCTTTCACTCATCCTGGCCTCTCAACTACTCACAATCCAGTCTCAATAAGTCTGCTGAAGTAAGAAAAAGTGTTAGAAAAACTGATCCCACAAAAAACTTCTATTACATGTAAATGATATTGTTCTACAAATTCCTTCATTCATTACAATGTGATTACTGGCATGGTAAAGCAATTCTACTCTACATCTAGGTCATCCAGGGTTTCCTAATAGGCTGGCGTTACTTGTCAATGAAATGATATCCAATCAGCTAAATTAAAAACAAAACATGAACTTCATATAAAATCACTCGAACATATCAGGTGAAATCTATCATGATAAAAATAGGATACACTTACTCATGTCAAATGAAAGATGAATGATCTTGAGTCCCATAGAAAACGACTGAGAAAATAAGTGGTCCACTTTCTTCTCACTAGATACAATTTCAGTTGACACACAAAGCTGCATAACATTTATACATTTGTGAACCGATTGCAGACGTGCATTGTTTAAACTTCTTATAGGGACAACACATTATCTTTTCAAATATCTGTAATTATTCATATTTTAAAGACATATGTTGCAACTACAAGGAGTTTGTTCTTGAATAAATAAAACATTTCTAAGTATTGTTATTATTAGCCCCACACCCACCCCCATAATGGGGACCTAATCATTGTTTGTTCATTTGTTTTGACTAATAAGTACTATTTTTGTCTATAATTACTGACAGTGATTATGTTTTAGACACTGAGTTGCACAGCATTTAAAACACTGTCTTGTATTATAACTTTGAAAATTCATTCATAGGTCCATGTCGCGAACGTAACGTTTTGACCATGCCTAAACGTCGCGGAAGAATGCGGTTCAAGACGGCGCAGCAACAACAGGAATTGATGTAAGATAAATATACAATACCCTTAAACGCCGTAAAGTCAGATATGTTGTAAGTCAGATTATTCCAAACTATACCCTGGCTGTTGGTCGGAGACTGTAAACAACTCCGAACACATACTTGCTTGCCAGTCTGTTCTGTTTCTGCAAGCAGTCAAAAGATACGCAGAACTGCTTGGACAGACGTTTTTTGGAGGAATGTGTCAACATTCTCGAATCTCGCAAGCCTGCAATGGATTAAACACAGTAAAATTGCTATTTTTTTATAGGAATAAGGTCGTTGCTGAAACAATATGGTGTGAACCACATTAATTTCTCAAAAAAAATTAAATAAAATTATAAAGATTTGTATCTGCAATTTGATCATTGTGATGATAAGAAAGGGGTTTACATTCAACCTTTCACTCATCCTGGCCTCTCAACTACTCACAATCCAGTCTCAATAAGTCTGCTGAAGTAAGAAAAAGTGTTAGAAAAACTGATCCCACAAAAACTTCTATTACATGTAAATGATATTGTTCTACAAATTCCTTCATTCATTAAAATGTGATTACTGGCATGGTAAAGCAATTCTACTCTACATCTAGGTCATCCAGGGTTTCCTAATAGGCTGGCGTTACTTGTCAATGAAATGATATCCAATCAGCTAAATTAAAAACAAAACATGAACTTCATATAAAATCACTCGAACATATCAGGTGAAATCTATCATGATAAAAATAGGATACACTTACTCATGTCAAATGAAAGATGAATGATCTTGAGTCCCATAGAAAACGACTGAGAAAATAAGTGGTCCACTTTCTTCTCACTAGATACAATTTCAGTTGACACACAAAGCTGCATAACATTTATACATTTGTGAACCGATTGCAGACGTGCATTGTTTAAACTTCTTATAGTGACAACACATTATCTTTTCAAATATCTGTAATTATTCATATTTTAAAGACATATGTTGCAACTACAAGGAGTTTGTTCTTGAATAAATAAAACATTTCTAAGTATTGTTATTATTAGCCCCACACCCACCCCCCATAATGGGGACCTAATCATTGTTTGTTCATTTGTTTTGACTAATAAGTACTATTTTTGTCTATAATTACTGACAGTGATTATGTTTTAGACACTGAGTTACACAGCATTTAAAACACTGTCTTGTATTATAACTTTGAAAATTCATTCATAGGTCCATGTCGCGAACGTAACGTTTCGACCATGCCTAAACGTCGCGGAAGAATGCGGTTCAAGACGGCGCAGCAACAACAGGAATTGATGTAAGATAAATATACAATACCCTTAAACGCCGTAAAGTCAGATATGTTGTAAGTCAGATTATTCCAAACTATACCCTGGCTGTTGGTCGGAGACTGTAAACAACTCCGAACACATACTTGCTTGCCAGTCTGTTCTGTTTCTGCAAGCAGTCAAAAGATACGCAGAACTGCTTGGACAGACGTTTTTGGAGGAATGTGTCAACATTCTCGAATCTCACAAGCCTGCAATGGAGTAAACACAGTAAAATTGCGATATTTTTTAGGAATGAGGTTTGTTGCTGAAACAATATGGTGTGAACCACATTAATTTCTCTAAAAAAAAAATAAAATTATAAAGATTTGTATCTGCAATTTGATCATTGTGATGATAAGAAAGGGGTTTACATTCAACCTTTCACTCATCCTGGCCTCTCAACTACTCACAATCCAGTCTCAATAAGTCTGCTGAAGTAAGAAAAAGTGTTAGAAAAACTGATCCCACAAAAACTTCTATTACATGTAAATGATATTGTTCTACAAATTCCTTCATTCATTACAATGTGATTACTGGCATGGTAAAGCAATTCTACTCTACATCTAGGTCATCCAGGGTTTCCTAATAGGCTGGCGTTACTTGTCAATGAAATGATATCCAATCAGCTAAATTAAAAACAAAACATGAACTTCATATAAAATCACTCGAACATATCAGGTGAAATCTATCATGATAAAAATAGGATACACTTACTCATGTCAAATGAAAGATGAATGATCTTGAGTCCCATAGAAAACGACTGAGAAAATAAGTGGTCCACTTTCTTCTCACTAGATACAATTTCAGTTGACACACAAAGCTGCATAACATTTATACATTTGTGAACCGATTGCAGACGTGCATTGTTTAAACTTCTTATAGGGACAACACATTATCTTTTCAAATATCTGTAATTATTCATATTTTAAAGACATATGTTGCAACTACAAGGAGTTTGTTCTTGAATAAAAAAAACATTTCTAAGTATTGTTATTATTAGCCCCACACCCACCCCCATAATGGGGACCTAATCATTGTTTGTTCATTTGTTTTGACTAATAAGTACTATTTTTGTCTATAATTACTGACAGTGATTATGTTTTAGACACTGAGTTACACAGCATTTAAAACACTGTCTTGTATTATAACTTTGAAAATTCATTCATAGGTCCATGTCGCGAACGTAACGTTTCGACCATGCCTAAACGTCGCAGAAGAATGCGGTTCAAGACGGCGCAGCAACAACAGGAATTGATGTAAGATAAATATACAATACCCTTAAACGCCGTAAAGTCAGATATGTTGTAAGTCAGATTATTCCAAACTATACCCTGGCTGTTGGTCGGAGACTGTAAACAACTCCGAACACATACTTGCTTGCCAGTCTGTTCTGTTTCTGCAAGCAGTCAAAAGATACGCAGAACTGCTTGGACAGACGTTTTTGGAGGAATGTGTCAACATTCTCGAATCTCACAAGCCTGCAATGGAGTAAACACAGTAAAATTGCTATTTTTAATAGGAATGAGGTCAAGTTGCTGAAACAATATGGTGTGAACCACATTAATTTCTCTAAAAAATAAAATAAAATTATAAAGATTTGTATCTGCAATTTGATCATTGTGATGATAAGAAAGGGGTTTACATTCAACCTTTCACTCATCCTGGCCTCTCAACTACTCACAATCCAGTCTCAATAAGTCTGCTGAAGTAAGAAAAAGTGTTAGAAAAACTGATCCCACAAAAACTATTACATGTAAATGATATTGTTCTACAAATTCCTTCATTCATTACAATGTGATTACTGGCATGGTAAAGCAATTCTACTCTACATCTAGGTCATCCAGGGTTTCCTAATAGGCTGGCGTTACTTGTCAATGAAATGATATCCAATCAGCTAAATTAAAAACAAAACATGAACTTCATATAAAATCACTCGAACATATCAGGTGAAATCTATCATGATAAAAATAGGATACACTTACTCATGTCAAATGAAAGATGAATGATCTTGAGTCCCATAGAAAACGACTGAGAAAATAAGTGGTCCACTTTCTTCTCACTAGATACAATTTCAGTTGACACACAAAGCTGCATAACATTTATACATTTGTGAACCGATTGCAGACGTGCATTGTTTAAACTTCTTATAGGGACAACACATTATCTTTTCAAATATCTGTAATTATTCATATTTTAAAGACATATGTTGCAACTACAAGGAGTTTGTTCTTGAATAAATAAAACATTTCTAAGTATTGTTATTATTAGCCCCACACCCACCCCCATAATGGGGACCTAATCATTGTTTGTTCATTTGTTTTGACTAATAAGTACTATTTTTGTCTATAATTACTGACAGTGATTATGTTTTAGACACTGAGTTACACAGCATTTAAAACACTGTCTTGTATTATAACTTTGAAAATTCATTCATAGGTCCATGTCGCGAACGTAACGTTTCGACCATGCCTAAACGTCGCGAAGAATGCGGTTCAAGACGGCGCAGCAACAACAGGAATTGATGTAAGATAAATATACAATACCCTTAAACGCCGTAAAGTCAGATATGTTGTAAGTCAGATTATTCCAAACTATACCCTGGCTGTTGGTCGGAGACTGTAAACAACTCCGAACACATACTTGCTTGCCAGTCTGTTCTGTTTCTGCAAGCAGTCAAAAGATACGCAGAACTGCTTGGACAGACGTTTTTTGGAGGAATGTGTCAACATTCTCGAATCTCGCAAGCC
The DNA here is from genome assembly GCA_029465975.1 of Dallia pectoralis. Classification (NCBI taxonomy): domain Eukaryota; kingdom Metazoa; phylum Chordata; class Actinopteri; order Esociformes; family Umbridae; genus Dallia; species Dallia pectoralis. The sequence goes on along the minus strand of CM055741.1, from coordinate 16,966,681 downwards.
TGCAATGGAGTAAACACAGTAAAATTGCGATTTTTTTTCATAGGAATGAGGTCGTTGCTGAAACAATATGGTGTGAACCACATTAATTTCTCTAAAAAAATAAAATAAAATTATAAAGATTTGTATCTGCAATTTGATCATTGTGATGATAAGAAAGGGGTTTACATTCAACCTTTCACTCATCCTGGCCTCTCAACTACTCACAATCCAGTCTCAATAAGTCTGCTGAAGTAAGAAAAAGTGTTAGAAAAACTGATCCCACAAAAACTTCTATTACATGTAAATGATATTGTTCTACAAATTCCTTCATTCATTACAATGTGATTACTGGCATGGTAAAGCAATTCTACTCTACATCTAGGTCATCCAGGGTTTCCTAATAGGCTGGCGTTACTTGTCAATGAAATGATATCCAATCAGCTAAATTAAAAACAAAACATGAACTTCATATAAAATCACTCGAACATATCAGGTGAAATCTATCATGATAAAAATAGGATACACTTACTCATGTCAAATGAAAGATGAATGATCTTGAGTCCCATAGAAAACGACTGAGAAAATAAGTGGTCCACTTTCTTCTCACTAGATACAATTTCAGTTGACACACAAAGCTGCATAACATTTATACATTTGTGAACCGATTGCAGACGTGCATTGTTTAAACTTCTTATAGGGACAACACATTATCTTTTCAAATATCTGTAATTATTCATATTTTAAAGACATATGTTGCAACTACAAGGAGTTTGTTCTTGAATAAAAAAACATTTCTAAGTATTGTTATTATTAGCCCCACACCCACCCCCATAATGGGGACCTAATCATTGTTTGTTCATTTGTTTTGACTAATAAGTACTATTTTTGTCTATAATTACTGACAATGATTATGTTTTAGACACTGAGTTACACAGCATTTAAAACACTGTCTTGTATTATAACTTTGAAAATTCATTCATAGGTCCATGTCGCGAACGTAACGTTTTGACCATGCCTAAACGTCGCGGAAGAATGCGGTTCAAGACGGCGCAGCAACAAGAGGAATTGATGTAAGATAAATATACAATACCCTTAAACGCCGTAAAGTCAGATATGTTGTAAGTCAGATTATTCCAAACTATACCCTGGCTGTTGGTCGGAGACTGTAAACAACTCCGAACACATACTTGCTTGCCAGTCTGTTCTGTTTCTGCAAGCAGTCAAAAGATACGCAGAACTGCTTGGACAGACGTTTTTGGAGGAATGTGTCAACATTCTCGAATCTCACAACAAGCCTGCAATGGAGTAAACACAGTAAAATTGCTATTTTTAATAGGAATGAGGTCAAGTTGTTGAAACAATATGGTGTGAACCACATTCATTTCTCTAAAAAAAAATAAAATTAATAAAGATTTGTATCTGCAATTTGATCATTGTGATAATAAAAAAGGGGTTTACATTCAACCTTTCACTCATCCTGGCCTCTCAACTACTCACAATCCAGTCTCAATAAGTCTGCTGAAGTAAGAAAAAGTGTTAGAAAAACTCATCCCACAAAAACTTCTATTAAATATAAATAATATTGTTCTACAAATTCCTTTTCATTTACAATGTGATTACTGGCATGGTAAAGCAATTCTACTCTACATCTAGGTCATCCAGGGTTTCCTAATAGGCTGGCGTTACTTGTCAATGAAATTATCCAATCATCTAAATTAAAAACAAAACATGAACTTCATATAAAATCACTCGAACATATCAGGTGAAATCTATCATAAAAATAGGATACACTTACTCATGTCAAATGAAAGATGAATGATCTTGAGTCCCATAGAAAACGACTTAAGTGGTCCACTTTCTTCTTTCAATTTCAGTTGACACACAAAGATAAATTTATACATTTGTGAACCGATTGCAGACGTGCAATGTTTAAAATATCTGTTATCATGATAGATTTCTTTCACCATGATCTGTATGTTATTCACCTGATTTTATATGTTGATGATTGTATTTTCATTGACAAGTAAAAACCAGCCTATTAGGAAACCCTGGATGACCTAGATGTAGAATAGAATTGCTTTACCATGCCAGTAATCACATTGTAAATGAATGAAGGAATTTGTAGAACAATATTATTTTGATTTAATAGAGTTTTTAGTGGGATGAGTTTTTCTAACACTTTTTCTTACTTCAGCAGACTTATTGAGACTGGATTGTGAGTAGTTGAGAGGCCAGGATGAGTGAAAGGTTAAATGTAAACCCCTTTTTATTATCACAATGATCAAATTGCAGGTACAAATCTTTATTATTATTTTATTTTATTTTTTTGAGAAATGAATGTGGTTGACACCATATTGTTTCAACAACTTGACCTCATTCCTATTAAAAATAGCAATTTTACTGTGTTTACTCCATTGTAGCTTGTTGTGAGATTCGAGAATGTTGACACATTCCTCAAAAACGTCTGTCCAAGCAGTTCTGCGTATCTTTGACTGCTTGCAGAAACAGAACAGACTGGCGAACAGCAAGTATGTGTTCGGAATTGTTTACAGTCTCCGACCAACAGCCAGGGTATAGTTTGGAATAATCTGACTTACAACATATCTGACTTTACGGCGTTTAAGGGTATTGTATACTTATCTTACATCAATTCCTCTTGTTGCTGCGCCGTCTTGAACCGCATTCTTCCGCGACGTTTAGGCATGGTCAAAACGTTACGTTCGCGACATGGACCTATGAATGAATTTTCAAAGTTATAATACAAGACAGTGTTTTAAATGCTGTGCAACTCAGTGTCTAAAACATAATCATTGTCAGTAATTATAGACAAAAATAGTACTTATTAGTCAAAACAAATTAACAAATAATGATTAGGTCCCCATTATGGGGGTGGGTGTGGGGCTAATAATAACAATACTTAGAAATGTTTTTTTATTCAAAACAAACTCCTTGTAGTTGCAACATATGTCTTTAAAATATGAATAATTACAGATATTTGAAAAGATAATGTGTTGTCACTATAAGAACTTTAAACATTGCACGTCTGCAATCGGTTCACAAATGTATAAATGTTATGCAGCTTTGTGTGTCAACTGAAATTGTATCTAGTGAGAAGAAAGTGGACCACTTATTTTGTCAGTCGTTTTCTATGGGACTCAAGATCATTCATCTTTCATTTGACATGAGTAAGTGTATCCTATTTTTATCATGATAGATTTCACCTGATATGTTCGAGTGATTTTATATGAAGTTCATGTTTTGTTTTTAATTTAGATGATTGGATATAATTTCATTGACAAGTAACGCCAGCCTATTAGGAAACCCTGGATGACCTAGATGTAGAATAGAATTGCTTTACCATGCCAGTAATCACATTGTAAATGAATGAAGGAATTTGTAGAACAATATTATTTATATTTAATAGACGTTTTTGTGGGATGAGTTTTTCTAACACTTTTTCTTACTTCAGCAGACTTATTGAGACTGGATTGTGAGTAGTTGAGAGGTCAGGATGAGTGAAAGGTTAAATGTAAACCCCTTTTTTATTATCACAATGATCAAATTGCAGGTACAAATCTTTATTATTATTATATTTTTTTTTTTGAGAAATTAATGTGGTTGACACCATATTGTTTCAACAACTTGACCTCATTCCTATTAAAAATAGCAATTTTACTGTGTTTACTCCATTGTAGGCTTGTTGTGAGATTCGAGAATGTTGACACATTCCTCCAAAAAACGTCTGTCCAAGCAGTTCTGCGTAGCTTTTGACTGCTTGCAGAAACAGAACAGACTGGCGAGCAAGTATGTGTTCGGAATTGTTTACAGTCTCCGACCAACAGCCAGGGTATAGTTTGGAATAATCTGACTTACAACATATCTGACTTTACGGCGTTTATGGGTATTGTATACTTATCTTACATCAATTCCTCTTGTTGCTGCGCCGTCTTGAACCGCATTCTTCCGCGACGTTTAGGCATGGTCAAAACGTTACGTTCGCGACATGGACCTATGAATGAATTTTCAAAGTTATAATACAAGACAGTGTTTTAAATGCTGTGCAACTCAGTGTCTAAAACATAATCATTGTCAGTAATTATAGACAAAAATAGTACTTATTAGTCAAAACAAATGAACAAATAATGATTAGGTCCCCATTATGGGGGGTGGGTGTGGGGCTAATAATAACAATACTTAGAAATGTTTTTTTATTCAAGACAAACTCCTTGTAGTTGCAACATATGTCTTTAAAATATGAATAATTACAGATATTTGAAAAGATAATGTGTTGTCACTATAAGAACTTTAAACATTGCACGTCTGCAATCGGTTCACAAATGTATAAATGTTATGCAGCTTTGTGTGTCAACTGAAATTGTATCTAGCGAGAAGAAAGTGGACCACTTATTTTGTCAGTCGTTTTCTATGGGACTCAAGATCATTCATCTTTCATTTGACATGAGTAAGTGTATCCTATTTTTATCATGATAGATTTCACCTGATATGTTCGAGTGATTTTATATGAAGTTCATGTTTTGTTTTTAATTTAGATGATTGGATATAATTTAGTTGTCAAGTAACGCTAGCCTATTAGGAAACCCTGGATCAGCTAGGTGTAGAGTAGAATTGCTTTACCATGCCAGTAATCACATTGTAAATCAATTAAGGAATTTGTAGAACAATATTATTTACATTTAATAGAAGTTTTTAGTGGGATGAGTTTTTCTAACACTTTTTCTTACTTCAGCAGACTTATTGAGACTGGATTGTGAGTAGTTGAGAGGCCAGGATGAGTGAAAGGTTAAATGTAAACCCCTTTTTATTATCACAATGATCAAATTGCAGGTACAAATCTTTATTATTATTATTTATTTTATTTTTTTGAGAAATTAATGTGGTTGACACCATATTGTTTCAGCAACTTGACCTCATTCCTATTAAAAATAGCAATTTTACTGTGTTTACTCCATTGTAGGCTTGTTGTGAGATTCGAGAATGTTGACACATTCCTCCAAAAAACGTCTGTCCAAGCAGTTCTGCGTATCTTTTGACTGCTTGCAGAAACAGAACAGACTGGCAAGCAAGTATGTGTTCGGAGTTGTTTACAGTCTCCGACCAACAGCCAGGGTATAGTTTGGAATAATTTGACTTACAACATATCTGACTTTACGGCGTTTATGGGTATTGTATACTTATCTTACATCAATTCCTGTTGTTGCTGCGCCCGTCTTGAACCGCATTCTTCCGCGACGTTTAGGCATGGTCAAAACGTTACGTTCGCGACATGGACCTATGAATGAATTTTCAAAGTTATAATACAAGACAGTGTTTTAAATGCTGTGCAACTCAGTGTCTAAAACATAATCATTGTCAGTAATTATAGACAAAAATAGTACTTATTAGTCAAAACAAATTAACAAATAATGATTAGGTCCCCATTATGGGGGTGGGTGTGGGGCTAATAATAACAATACTTAGAAATGTTTTTTTATTCAAGAACAAACTCCTTGTAGTTGCAACATATGTCTTTAAAATATGAATAATTACAGATATTTGAAAAGATAATGTGTTGTCACTATAAGAACTTTAAACATTGCACGTCTGCAATCGGTTCACAAATGTATAAATGTTATGCAGCTTTGTGTGTCAACTGAAATTGTATCTAGCGAGAAGAAAGTGGACCACTTATTTTGTCAGTCGTTTTCTATGGGACTCAAGATCATTCATCTTTCATTTGACATGAGTAAGTGTATCCTATTTTTATCATGATAGATTTCACCTGATATGTTCGAGTGATTTTATATGAAGTTCATGTTTTGTTTTTAATTTAGATGATTGGATATAATTTCATTGACAAGTAACGCCAGCCTATTAGGAAACCCTGGATGACCTAGATGTAGAATAGAATTGCTTTACCATGCCAGTAATCACATTGTAAATGAATGAAGGAATTTGTAGAACAATATTATTTATATTTAATAGACGTTTTTAGTGGGATGAGTTTTTCTAACACTTTTTCTTACTTCAGCAGACTTATTGAGACTGGATTGTGAGTAGTTGAGAGGTCAGGATGAGTGAAAGGTTGAATGTAAACCCCTTTTTATTATCACAATGATCAAATTGCAGGTACAAATCTTTATAATTATATTTTTTTCATTTTTTTGAGAAATTAATGTGGTTGACACCATATTGTTTCAGCAACTTGACCTCATTCCTATTAAAAATAGCAATTTTACTGTGTTTACTCCATTGTAGGCTTGTTGAGATTCGAGAATGTTGACACATTCCTCCAAAAACGTCTGTCCAAGCAGTTCTGCGTATCTTTGACTGCTTGCAGAAACAGAACAGACTGGCAAGCAAGTATGTGTTCGGAGTTGTTTACAGTCTCCGACCAACAGCCAGGGTATAGTTTGGAATAATCTGACTTACAACATATCTGACTTTACGGCGTTTATGGGTATTGTATACTTATCTTACATCAATTCCTCTTGTTGCTGCGCCGTCTTGAACCGCATTCTTCCGCGACGTTTAGGCATGGTCAAAACGTTACGTTCGCGACATGGACCTATGAATGAATTTTCAAAGTTATAATACAAGACAGTGTTTTAAATGCTGTGCAACTCAGTGTCTAAAACATAATCATTGTCAGTAATTATAGACAAAAATAGTACTTATTAGTCAAAACAAATGAACAAATAATGATTAGGTCCCCATTATGGGGGGTGGGTGTGGGGCTAATAATAACAATACTTAGAAATGTTTTATTTATTCAAAAACAAACTCCTTGTAGTTGCAACATATGTCTTTAAAATATGAATAATTACAGATATTTGAAAAGATAATGTGTTGTCACTATAAGAACTTTAAACATTGCACGTCTGCAATCGGTTCACAAATGTATAAATGTTATGCAGCTTTGTGTGTCAACTGAAATTGTATCTAGCGAGAAGAAAGTGGACCACTTATTTTGTCAGTCGTTTTCTATGGGACTCAAGATCATTCATCTTTCATTTGACATGAGTAAGTGTATCCTATTTTTATCATGATAGATTTCACCTGATATGTTCGAGTGATTTTATATGAAGTTCATGTTTTGTTTTTAATTTAGATGATTGGATATAATTTCATTGACAAGTAACGCCAGCCTATTAGGAAACCCTGGATGACCTAGATGTAGAATAGAATTGCTTTACCATGCCAGTAATCACATTGTAAATGAATGAAGGAATTTGTAGAACAATATTATTTATATTTAATAGACGTTTTTAGTGGGATGAGTTTTTCTAACACTTTTTCTTACTTCAGCAGACTTATTGAGACTGGATTGTGAGTAGTTGAGGTCAGGATGAGTGAAAGGTTAAATGTAAACCCCTTTTTATCATCACAATGATCAAATTGCAGGTACAAATCTTTATTTATTATTTATTTTTTTGAGAAATTAATGTGGTTGACACCATATTGTTTCAGCAACTTGACCTCATTCCTATTAAAAATAGCAATTTTACTGTGTTTACTCCATTGCAGGCTTGTTGAGATTCGAGAATGTTGACACATTCCTCCAAAAACGTCTGTCCAAGCAGTTCTGCGTATCTTTGACTGCTTGCAGAAACAGAACAGACTGGCAAGCAAGTATGTGTTCGGAATTGTTTACAGTCTCCGACCAACAGCCAGGGTATAGTTTGGAATAATCTGACTTACAACATATCTGACTTTACGGCGTTTATGGGTATTGTATACTTATCTTACATCAATTCCTGTTGTTGCTGCGCCGTCTTGAACCGCATTCTTCCGCGACGTTTAGGCATGGTCAAAACGTTACGTTCGCGACATGGACCTATGAATGAATTTTCAAAGTTATAATACAAGACAGTGTTTTAAATGCTGTGCAACTCAGTGTCTAAAACATAATCATTGTCAGTAATTATAGACAAAAATAGTACTTATTAGTCAAAACAAATGAACAAATAATGATTAGGTCCCCATTATGGGGGGTGGGTGTGGGGCTAATAATAACAATACTTAGAAATGTTTTTTTTATTCAAGAACAAACTCCTTGTAGTTGCAACATATGTCTTTAAAATATGAATAATTACAGATATTTGAAAAGATAATGTGTTGTCACTATAAGAACTTTAAACAATGCACGTCTGCAATCGGTTCACAAATGTATAAATGTTATGCAGCTTTGTGTGTCAACTGAAATTGTATCTAGTGAGAAGAAAGTGGACCACTTATTTTGTCAGTCGTTTTCTATGGGACTCAAGATCATTCATCTTTCATTTGACATGAGTAAGTGTATCCTATTTTTATCATGATAGATTTCACCTGATATGTTCGAGTGATTTTATATGAAGTTCATGTTTTGTTTTTAATTTAGATGATTGGATATAATTTCATTGACAAGTAACGCCAGCCTATTAGGAAACCCTGGATGACCTAGATGTAGAATAGAATTGCTTTACCATGCCAGTAATCACATTGTAATGAATGAAGGAATTTGTAGAACAATATTATTTACATTTAATAGAAGTTTTTAGTGGGATGAGTTTTTCTAACACTTTTCTTACTTCAGCAGACTTATTGAGACTGGATTGTGAGTAGTTGAGAGGCCAGGATGAGTGAAAGGTTAAATGTAAACCCCTTTTTATTATCACAATGATCAAATTGCAGGTACAAATCTTTATTATTATTCTTATTTTATTGTTTTTGAGAAATGAATGTGGTTGACACCATATTGTTTCAACAACTTGACCTCATTCCTAATAAAAATAGCAATTTTACTGTGTTTACTCCATTGTAGGCTTGTTGTGAGATTCGAGAATGTTGACACATTCCTCCAAAAAACGTCTGTCCAAGCAGTTCTGCGTATCTTTTGACTGCTTGCAGAAACAGAACAGACTGGCGAGCAAGTATGTGTTCGGAATTGTTTACAGTCTCCGACCAACAGCCAGGGTATAGTTTGGAATAATCTGACTAACAACATATCTGACTTTACGGCGTTTATGGGTATTGTATACTTATCTTACATCAATTCCTCTTGTTGCTGCGCAGTCTTGAACCGCATTCTTCCGCGACGTTTAGGCATGGTCAAAACGTTACGTTCGCGACATGGACCTATGAATGAATTTTCAAAGTTATAATACAAGACAGTGTTTTAAATGCTGTGCAACTCAGTGTCTAAAACATAATCATTGTCAGTAATTATAGACAAAAATAGTACTTATTAGTCAAAACAAATGAACAAATAATGATTAGGTCCCCATTATGGGGGGTGGGTGTGGGGCTAATAATAACAATACTTAGAAATGTTTTTTTATTCAAGAACAAACTCCTTGTAGTTGCAACATATGTCTTTAAAATATGAATAATTACAGATATTTGAAAAGATAATGTGTTGTCACTATAAGAACTTTAAACAATGCACGTCTGCAATCGGTTCACAAATGTATAAATGTTATGCAGCTTTGTGTGTCAACTGAAATTGTATCTAGTGAGAAGAAAGTGGACCACTTATTTTCTCAGTCGTTTTCTATGGGACTCAAGATCATTCATCTTTCATTTGACATGAGTAAGTGTATCCTATTTTTATCATGATAGATTTCACCTGATATGTTCGAGTGATTTTATATGAAGTTCATGTTTTGTTTTTAATTTAGATGATTGGATATCGCCATTGACAAGTAACGCCAGCCTATTAGGAAACCCTGGATGACCTAGATGTAGAATAGAATTGCTTTACCATGCCAGTAATCACATTGTAAATGAATGAAGGAATTTGTAGAACAATATTATTTATATTTAATAGACGTTTTTAGTGGGATGAGTTTTTCTAACACTTTTTCTTACTTCAGCAGACTTATTGAGACTGGATTGTGAGTAGTTGAGAGGCCAGGATGAGTGAAAGGTTAAAATGTAAACCCCTTTTTATCACAATGATCAAATTGCAGGTACAAATCTTTATTATTATTTCTTTTCATTTTTTTGAGAAATTAATGTGGTTGACACCATATTGTTTCAGCAACTTGACCTCATTCCTATTAAAAATAGCAATTTTACTGTGTTTACTCCATTGTAGGCTTGTGAGATTCGAGAATGTTGACACATTCCTCCAAAAACGTCTGTCCAAGCAGTTCTGCGTATCTTTGACTGCTTGCAGAAACAGAACAGACTGGCAAGCAAGTATGTGTTCGAATTGTTTACAGTCTCCGACCAACAGCCAGGGTATAGTTTGGAATAATCTGACTTACAACATATCTGACTTTACGGCGTTTATGGGTATTGTATACTTATCTTACATCAATTCCTCTTGTTGCTGCGCAGTCTTGAACCGCATTCTTCCGCGACGTTTAGGCATGGTCAAAACGCGTTACGTTCGCGACATGGACCTATGAATGAATTTTCAAAGTTATAATACAAGACAGTGTTTTAAATGCTGTGCAACTCAGTGTCTAAAACATAATCATTGTCAGTAATTATAGACAAAAATAGTACTTATTAGTCAAAACAAATTAACAAATAATGATTAGGTCCCCATTATGGGGGTGGGTGTGGGGCTAATAATAACAATACTTAGAAATGTTTTTTTATTCAAGAACAAACTCCTTGTAGTTGCAACATATGTCTTTAAAATATGAATAATTACAGATATTTGAAAAGATAATGTGTTGTCCCTATAAGAACTTTAAACATTGCACGTCTGCAATCGGTTCACAAATGTATAAATGTTATGCAGCTTTGTGTGTCAACTGAAATTGTATCTAGTGAGAAGAAAGTGGACCACTTATTTTCTCAGTCGCTTTTCTATGGGACTCAAGATCATTCATCTTTCATTTGACATGAGTAAGTGTATCCTATTTTTATCATGATAGATTTCACCTGATATGTTCGAGTGATTTTATATGAAGTTCATGTTTTGTTTTTAATTTAGATGATTGGATATAATTTCATTGACAAGTAACGCCAGCCTATTAGGAAACCCTGGATGACCTAGATGTAGAAATAGAATTGCTTTACCATGCCAGTAATCACATTGTAAATGAATGAAGGAATTTGTAGAACAATATTATTTATATTTAATAGAAGTTTTTAGTGGGATGAGTTTTTCTAACACTTTTTCTTACTTCAGCAGACTTATTGAGACTGGATTGTGAGTAGTTGAGAGGCCAGGATGAGTGAAAGGTTAAATGTAAACCCCTTTTTATTATCATCAAATGATCAAATTGCAGGTACAAATCTTTATAATTATTATTTTTTTAATTTTTTTTTGAGAAATTAATGTGGTTGACACCATATTGTTTCAGCAACTTGACCTCATTCCTATTAAAAATAGCAATTTTACTGTGTTTACTCCATTGCAGGCTTGTGAGATTCGAGAATGTTGACACATTCCTCCAAAAACGTCTGTCCAAGCAGTTCTGCGTATCTTTTGACTGCTTGCAGAAACAGAACAGACTGGCGAGCAAGTATGTGTTCGGATTGTTTACAGTCTCCGACCAACAGCCAGGGTATAGTTTGGAATAATCTGACTTACAACATATCTGACTTTACGGCGTTTAAGGGTATTGTATATTATCTTACATCAATTCCTCTTGTTGCTGCGCCATCTTGAACCGCATTCTTCCGCGACGTTTAGGCATGGTCAAACGTTACGTTCGCGACATGGACCTATGAATGAATTTTCAAAGTTATAATACAAGACAGTGTTTTAAATGCTGTGCAACTCAGTGTCTAAAACATAATCATTGTCAGTAATTATAGACAAAAATAGTACTTATTAGTCAAAACAAATGAACAAATAATGATTAGGTCCCCATTATGGGGGTGGGTGTGGGGCTAATAATAACAATACTTAGAAATGTTTTTTTATTCAAGAACAAACTCCTTGTAGTTGCAACATATGTCTTTAAAATATGAATAATTACAGATATTTGAAAAGATAATGTGTTGTCACTATAAGAACTTTAAACATTGCACGTCTGCAATCGGTTCACAAATGTATAAATGTTATGCAGCTTTGTGTGTCAACTGAAATTGTATCTAGTGAGAAGAAAGTGGACCACTTATTTTCTCAGACGTTTTCTATGGGACTCAAGATCATTCATCTTTCATTTGACATGAGTAAGTGTATCCTATTTTATCATGATAGATTTCACCTGATAAGTTCGAGTGATTTTATATGAAGTTCATGTTTTGTTTTTAATTTAGATGATTTGATATAATTTAATTGTCAAGTAACGCTAGCCTATTAGGAAACCCTGGATGACCTAGATGTAGAGTAGAATTGCTTTACCATGCCAGTAATCACATTGTAAATGAATGAAGGAATTTGTAGAACAATATAATTTACATGTAATAGAAGTTTTTTGTGGGATCACTTTTTCTAACACTTTTTCTTACTTCAGCAGACTTATTGAGACTGGATTGTGAGTAGTTGAGGTCAGGATGAGTGAAAGGTTAAATGTAAACCCCTTTTTTATTATCACAATGATCAAATTGCAGGTACAAATCTTTATTATTATTATTTTTTTTTTTTTTGAGAAATTAATGTGGTTCACACCATATTGTTTCAGCAACTTGACCTCATTCCTATAAAAATAGCAATTTTACTGTGTTTACTCCA
>CM055741.1:16936151-16953583 GCA_029465975.1 Dallia pectoralis | reverse complement strand
ATGATATGTTCCTGGTCATCCTTATCAGTTAACCCCACCCAGGCAGGATCCAATATCACACCCCTGTTTATCACACCTAAACTATTTGCTTTGTCCTTGAACACTGGAATGTATGGGAGAGAGGTGCCACAGGAGACGTCTGTTCCTCTCCTTCACCGAATATCATGTGTGTTTATAACTAATTATACTAAAATGAAGTTTAACAGATATATATCCAAATGTAAACAAATACTGTAACAACCGAATTATGTAAGCAAACTGCTTTTCTAAACATGTATATGAACTGAAATTCTACCACAAACCGATTGCAGACGTGCATTGTTTAAACTTCTTATAGGGACAACACATTATCTTTTCAAATATCTGTAATTATTCATATTTTAAAGACATATGTTGCAACTACAAGGAGTTTGTTCTTGAATAAATAAAACATTTCTAAGTATTGTTATTATTAGCTTGGGGACCTAATCATTGTTTGTTCATTTGTTTTGACTAATAAGTACTATTTTTGTCTATAATTACTGACAATGATTATGTTTTAGACACTGAGTTACACAGCATTTAAAACACTGTCTTGTATTATAACAGAATGCGGTTCAAGACGGCGCAGCAACAAGAGGAATTGATGTAAGATAAGTATACAATACCCTTAAACGCCGTAAAGTCAGATATGTTGTAAGTCAGATTATTCCAAACTATACCCTGGCTGTTGGTCGGAGACTGTAAACAATTCCGAACACATACTTGCTTGCCAGTCTGTTCTGTTTCTGCAAGCAGTCAAAAGATACGCAGAACTGCTTGGACAGACGTTTTTGGAGGAATGTGTCAACATTCTCGAATCTCACAAGCCTGCAATGGAGTAAACACAGTAAAATTGCGATTTGAGGTCGTTGCTGAAACAATATGGTGTGAACCACATTAATTTCTCAAAAAAAAAATACAATTATAAAGATTTGTATCTGCAATTTGATCATTGTGATGATAAGAAAGGGGTTTACATTCAACCTTTCACTCATCCTGGCCTCTCAACTACTCACAATCCAGTCTCAATAAGTCTGCTGAAGTAAGAAAAAGTGTTAGAAAACTGATCCCACAAAAACTTCTATTACATGTAAATGATATTGTTCTACAAATTCCTTCATTCATTACAATGTGATTACTGGCATGGTAAAGCAATTCTACTCTACATCTAGGTCATCCAGGGTTTCCTAATAGGCTGGCGATATCCAATCAGCTAAATTAAAAACAAAACATGAACTTCATATAAAATCACTCGAACATATCAGGTGAAATCTATCATGATAAAAATAGGATACACTTACTCATGTCAAATGAAAGATGAATGATCTTAAGTCCCATAGAAAACGACTGAGAAAATAAGTGGTCCACTTTCTTCTCACTAGATACAATTTCAGTTGACACACAAAGCTGCATAACATTTATACATTTGTGAACCGATTGCAGACGTGCATTGTTTAAACTTCTTATAGGACAACACATTATCTTTTCAAATATCTGTAATTATTCATATTTTAAAGACATATGTTGCAACTACAAGGAGTTTGTTCTTGAATAAAAAAACATTTCTAAGTATTGTTATTATTAGCCCCACACCCACCCCCATAATGGGGACCTAATCATTATTTGTTCATTTGTTTTGACTAATAAGTACTATTTTTGTCTATAATTACTGACAGTGATTATGTTTTAGACACTGAGTTACACAGCATTTAAAACACTGTCTTGTATTATAACTTTGAAAATTCATTCATAGGTCCATGTCGCGAACGTAACGTTTCGACCATGCCTAAACGTCGCGGAAGAATGCGGTTCAAGACGGCGCAGCAACAACAGGAATTGATGTAAGATAAATATACAATACCCTTAAACGCCGTAAAGTCAGATATGTTGTAAGTCAGATTATTCCAAACTATACCCTGGCTGTTGGTCGGAGACTGTAAACAACTCCGAACACATACTTGCTTGCCAGTCTGTTCTGTTTCTGCAAGCAGTCAAAAGATACGCAGAACTGCTTGGACAGACGTTTTTGGAGGAATGTGTCAACATTCTCGAATCTCACAAGCCTGCAATGGAGTAAACACAGTAAAATTGCGATTTGAGGTCGTTGCTGAAACAATATGGTGTGAACCACATTAATTTCTCTAAAAAAAATACAATTATAAAGATTTGTATCTGCAATTTGATCATTGTGATGATAAGAAAGGGGTTTATATTCAACCTTTCACTCATCCTGGCCTCTCAACTACTCACAATCCAGTCGCAATAAGTCTGCTGAAGTAAGAAAAAGTGTTAGAAAAACTGATCCCACATAAACCTCTATTACATGTAAATGATATTGTTCTACAAATTCCTTCATTCATTACAATGTGATTACTGGCATGGTAAAGCAATTCTACTCTACATCTAGGTCATCCAGGGTTTCCTAATAGGCTGGCGATATGTCAATATATCAATCAGCTAAATTAAAAACAAAACATGAACTTCATATAAAATCACTCGAACATATCAGGTGAAATCTATCATGATAAAAATAGGATACACTTACTCATGTCAAATGAAAGATGAATGATCTTAAGTCCCATAGAAAACGACTGAGAAAATAAGTGGTCCACTTTCTTCTCACTAGATACAATTTCAGTTGACACACAAAGCTGCATAACATTTATACATTTGTGAACCGATTGCAGACGTGCATTGTTTAAACTTCTTATAGGGACAACACATTATCTTTTCAAATATCTGTAATTATTCATATTTTAAAGACATATGTTGCAACTACAAGGAGTTTGTTCTTGAATAAAAAAACATTTCTAAGTATTGTTATTATTAGCCCCACACCCACCCCCATAATGGGGACCTAATCATTGTTTGTTCATTTGTTTTGACTAATAAGTACTATTTTTGTCTATAATTACTGACAGTGATTATGTTTTAGACACTGAGTTACACAGCATTTAAAACACTGTCTTGTATTATAACTTTGAAAATTCATTCATAGGTCCATGTCGCGAACGTAACGTTTCGACCATGCCTAAACGTCGCGGAAGAATGCGGTTCAAGACGGCGCAGCAACAACAGGAATTGATGTAAGATAAATATACAATACCCTTAAACGCCGTAAAGTCAGATATGTTGTAAGTCAGATTATTCCAAACTATACCCTGGCTGTTGGTCGGAGACTGTAAACAACTCCGAACACATACTTGCTTGCCAGTCTGTTCTGTTTCTGCAAGCAGTCAAAAGATACGCAGAACTGCTTGGACAGACGTTTTTTGGAGGAATGTGTCAACATTCTCGAATCTCACAAGCCTGCAATGGAGTAAACACAGTAAAATTGCGATTTGAGGAATGAGTTTGCTGAAACAATATGGTGTGAACCACATTAATTTCTCTAAAAAATTAAACAATTATAAAGATTTGTATCTGCAATTTGATCATTGTGATGATAAGAAAGGGGTTTACATTCAACCTTTCACTCATCCTGGCCTCTCAACTACTCACAATCCAGTCTCAATAAGTCTGCTGAAGTAAGAAAAAGTGTTAGAAAAACTGATCCCACAAAAACCTCTATTACATGTAAATGATATTGTTCTACAAATTCCTTCATTCATTACAATGTGATTACTGGCATGGTAAAGCAATTCTACTCTACATCTAGGTCATCCAGGGTTTCCTAATAGGCTGGAAATATATCCAATCAGCTAAATTAAAAACAAAACATGAACTTCATATAAAATCACTCGAACATATCAGGTGAAATCTATCATGATAAAAATAGGATACACTTACTCATGTCAAATGAAAGATGAATGATCTTAAGTCCCATAGAAAACGACTGAGAAAATAAGTGGTCCACTTTCTTCTCACTAGATACAATTTCAGTTGACACACAAAGCTGCATAACATTTATACATTTGTGAACCGATTGCAGACGTGCATTGTTTAAACTTCTTATAGGGACAACACATTATCTTTTCAAATATCTGTAATTATTCATATTTTAAAGACATATGTTGCAACTACAAGGAGTTTGTTCTTGAATAAAAAAACATTTCTAAGTATTGTTATTATTAGCCCCACACCCACCCCCATAATGGGGACCTAATCATTGTTTGTTCATTTGTTTTGACTAATAAGTACTATTTTTGTCTATAATTACTGACAGTGATTATGTTTTAGACACTGAGTTACACAGCATTTAAAACACTGTCTTGTATTATAACTTTGAAAATTCATTCATAGGTCCATGTCGCGAACGTAACGTTTCGACCATGCCTAAACGTCGCGAAGAATGCGGTTCAAGACGGCGCAGCAACAACAGGAATTGATGTAAGATAAATATACAATACCCTTAAACGCCGTAAAGTCAGATATGTTGTAAGTCAGATTATTCCAAACTATACCCTGGCTGTTGGTCGGAGACTGTAAACAACTCCGAACACATACTTGCTTGCCAGTCTGTTCTGTTTCTGCAAGCAGTCAAAAGATACGCAGAACTGCTTGGACAGACGTTTTTGGAGGAATGTGTCAACATTCTCGAATCTCACAAGCCTGCAATGGAGTAAACACAGTAAAATTGCGATTTGAATGGTCGTTGCTGAAACAATATGGTGTGAACCACATTAATTTCTCTAAAAAAATACAATTATAAAGATTTGTATCTGCAAATTGATCATTGTGATGATAAGAAAGGGGTTTACATTCAACCTTTCACTCATCCTGGCCTCTCAACTACTCACAATCCAGTCTCAATAAGTCTGCTGAAGTAAGAAAAAGTGTTAGAAAAACTGATCCCACATAAACCTCTATTACATGTAAATGATATTGTTCTACAAATTCCTTCATTCATTACAATGTGATTACTGGCATGGTAAAGCAATTCTACTCTACATCTAGGTCATCCAGGGTTTCCTAATAGGCTGGCGATATCCAATCAGCTAAATTAAAAACAAAACATGAACTTCATATAAAATCACTCGAACATATCAGGTGAAATCTATCATGATAAAAATAGGATACACTTACTCATGTCAAATGAAAGATGAATGATCTTAAGTCCCATAGAAAACGACTGAGAAAATAAGTGGTCCACTTTCTTCTCACTAGATACAATTTCAGTTGACACACAAAGCTGCATAACATTTATACATTTGTGAACCGATTGCAGACGTGCATTGTTTAAACTTCTTATAGGGACAACACATTATCTTTTCAAATATCTGTAATTATTCATATTTTAAAGACATATGTTGCAACTACAAGGAGTTTGTTCTTGAATAAAAAAACATTTCTAAGTATTGTTATTATTAGCCCCACACCCACCCCCATAATGGGGACCTAATCATTATTTGTTCATTTGTTTTGACTAATAAGTACTATTTTTGTCTATAATTACTGACAGTGATTATGTTTTAGACACTGAGTTACACAGCATTTAAAACACTGTCTTGTATTATAACTTTGAAAATTCATTCATAGGTCCATGTCGCGAACGTAACGTTTCGACCATGCCTAAACGTCGCGGAAGAATGCGGTTCAAGACGGCGCAGCAACAACAGGAATTGATGTAAGATAAATATACAATACCCTTAAACGCCGTAAAGTCAGATATGTTGTAAGTCAGATTATTCCAAACTATACCCTGGCTGTTGGTCGGAGACTGTAAACAACTCCGAACACATACTTGCTTGCCAGTCTGTTCTGTTTCTGCAAGCAGTCAAAAGATACGCAGAACTGCTTGGACAGACGTTTTTGGAGGAATGTGTCAACATTCTCGAATCTCACAAGCCTGCAATGGAGTAAACACAGTAAAATTGCGATTTGAATGGTCGTTGCTGAAACAATATGGTGTGAACCACATTAATTTCTCTAAAAAAAAAATACAATTATAAAGATTTGTATCTGCAATTTGATCATTGTGATGATAAGAAAGGGGTTTACATTCAACCTTTCACTCATCCTGGCCTCTCAACTACTCACAATCCAGTCTCAATAAGTCTGCTGAAGTAAGAAAAAGTGTTAGAAAAACTGATCCCACAAAAAACTTCTATTACATGTAAATGATATTGTTCTACAAATTCCTTCATTCATTACAATGTGATTACTGGCATGGTAAAGCAATTCTACTCTACATCTAGGTCATCCAGGGTTTCCTAATAGGCTGGCGATATCCAATCAGCTAAATTAAAAAAAACAAAACATGAACTTCATATAAAATCACTCGAACATATCAGGTGAAATCTATCATGATAAAAATAGGATACACTTACTCATGTCAAATGAAAGATGAATGATCTTAAGTCCCATAGAAAACGACTGAGAAAATAAGTGGTCCACTTTCTTCTCACTAGATACAATTTCAGTTGACACACAAAGCTGCATAACATTTATACATTTGTGAACCGATTGCAGACGTGCATTGTTTAAACTTCTTATAGGGACAACACATTATCTTTTCAAATATCTGTAATTATTCATATTTTAAAGACATATGTTGCAACTACAAGGAGTTTGTTCTTGAATAAAAAAACATTTCTAAGTATTGTTATTATTAGCCCCACACCCACCCCCCATAATGGGGACCTAATCATTGTTTGTTCATTTGTTTTGACTAATAAGTACTATTTTTGTCTATAATTACTGACAGTGATTATGTTTTAGACACTGAGTTACACAGCATTTAAAACACTGTCTTGTATTATAACTTTGAAAATTCATTCATAGGTCCATGTCGCGAACGTAACGTTTCGACCATGCCTAAACGTCGCCGAAGAATGCGGTTCAAGACGGCGCAGCAACAACAGGAATTGATGTAAGATAAATATACAATACCCTTAAACGCCGTAAAGTCAGATATGTTGTAAGTCAGATTATTCCAAACTATACCCTGGCTGTTGGTCGGAGACTGTAAACAACTCCGAACACATACTTGCTTGCCAGTCTGTTCTGTTTCTGCAAGCAGTCAAAAGATACGCAGAACTGCTTGGACAGACGTTTTTGGAGGAATGTGTCAACATTCTCGAATCTCACAAGCCTGCAATGGAGTAAACACAGTAAAATTGCGATTTGAGGTCGTTGCTGAAACAATATGGTGTGAACCACATTAATTTCTCAAAAAAAATACAATTATAAAGATTTGTATCTGCAATTTGATCATTGTGATGATAAGAAAGGGGTTTATATTCAACCTTTCACTCATCCTGGCCTCTCAACTACTCACAATCCAGTCGCAATAAGTCTGCTGAAGTAAGAAAAAGTGTTAGAAAAACTGATCCCACATAAACCTCTATTACATGTATATGATATTGTTCTACAAATTCCTTCATTCATTACAATGTGATTACTGGCATGGTAAAGCAATTCTACTCTACATCTAGGTCATCCAGGGTTTCCTAATAGGCTGGCGATATCCAATCAGCTAAATTAAAAACAAAACATGAACTTCATATAAAATCACTCGAACATATCAGGTGAAATCTATCATGATAAAAATAGGATACACTTACTCATGTCAAATGAAAGATGAATGATCTTAAGTCCCATAGAAAACGACTGAGAAAATAAGTGGTCCACTTTCTTCTCACTAGATACAATTTCAGTTGACACACAAAGCTGCATAACATTTATACATTTGTGAACCGATTGCAGACGTGCATTGTTTAAACTTCTTATAGGGACAACACATTATCTTTTCAAATATCTGTAATTATTCATATTTTAAAGACATATGTTGCAACTACAAGGAGTTTGTTCTTGAATAAAAAAAACATTTCTAAGTATTATTATTATTAGCCCCACACCCACCCCCATAATGGGGACCTAATCATTGTTTGTTCATTTGTTTTGACTAATAAGTACTATTTTTGTCTATAATTACTGACAGTGATTATGTTTTAGACACTGAGTTACACAGCATTTAAAACACTGTCTTGTATTATAACTTTGAAAATTCATTCATAGGTCCATGTCGCGAACGTAACGTTTCGACCATGCCTAAACGTCGCGAAGAATGCGGTTCAAGACGGCGCAGCAACAACAGGAATTGATGTAAGATAAATATACAATACCCTTAAACGCCGTAAAGTCAGATATGTTGTAAGTCAGATTATTCCAAACTATACCCTGGCTGTTGGTCGGAGACTGTAAACAACTCCGAACACATACTTGCTTGCCAGTCTGTTCTGTTTCTGCAAGCAGTCAAAAGATACGCAGAACTGCTTGGACAGACGTTTTTGGAGGAATGTGTCAACATTCTCGAATCTCACAAGCCTGCAATGGAGTAAACACAGTAAAATTGCGATTTGAGGTCGTTGCTGAAACAATATGGTGTGAACCACATTAATTTCTCTAAAAAAAAAATACAATTATAAAGATTTGTATCTGCAATTTGATCATTGTGATGATAAGAAAGGGGTTTACATTCAACCTTTCACTCATCCTGGCCTCTCAACTACTCACAATCCAGTCTCAATAAGTCTGCTGAAGTAAGAAAAAGTGTTAGAAAAACTGATCCCACATAAACCTCTATTACATGTAAATGATATTGTTCTACAAATTCCTTCATTCATTACAATGTGATTACTGGCATGGTAAAGCAATTCTACTCTACATCTAGGTCATCCAGGGTTTCCTAATAGGCTGGCGATATCCAATCAGCTAAATTAAAAACAAAACATGAACTTCATATAAAATCACTCGAACATATCAGGTGAAATCTATCATGATAAAAATAGGATACACTTACTCATGTCAAATGAAAGATGAATGATCTTAAGTCCCATAGAAAACGACTGAGAAAATAAGTGGTCCACTTTCTTCTCACTAGATACAATTTCAGTTGACACACAAAGCTGCATAACATTTATACATTTGTGAACCGATTGCAGACGTGCATTGTTTAAACTTCTTATAGGGACAACACATTATCTTTTCAAATATCTGTAATTATTCATATTTTAAAGACATATGTTGCAACTACAAGGAGTTTGTTCTTGAATAAAAAAACATTTCTAAGTATTGTTATTATTAGCCCCACACCCACCCCCATAATGGGGACCTAATCATTATTTGTTCATTTGTTTTGACTAATAAGTACTATTTTTGTCTATAATTACTGACAGTGATTATGTTTTAGACACTGAGTTACACAGCATTTAAAACACTGTCTTGTATTATAACTTTGAAAATTCATTCATAGGTCCATGTCGCGAACGTAACGTTTCGACCATGCCTAAACGTCGCCGAAGAATGCGGTTCAAGACGGCGCAGCAACAACAGGAATTGATGTAAGATAAATATACAATACCCTTAAACGCCGTAAAGTCAGATATGTTGTAAGTCAGATTATTCCAAACTATACCCTGGCTGTTGGTCGGAGACTGTAAACAACTCCGAACACATACTTGCTTGCCAGTCTGTTCTGTTTCTGCAAGCAGTCAAAAGATACGCAGAACTGCTTGGACAGACGTTTTTGGAGGAATGTGTCAACATTCTCGAATCTCACAAGCCTGCAATGGAGTAAACACAGTAAAATTGCGATTTGAGGTCGTTGCTGAAACAATATGGTGTAAACCACATTAATTTCTCTAAAAAAATACAATTATAAAGATTTGTATCTGCAATTTGATCATTGTGATGATAAGAAAGGGGTTTATATTCAACCTTTCACTCATCCTGGCCTCTCAACTACTCACAATCCAGTCGCAATAAGTCTGCTGAAGTAAGAAAAAGTGTTAGAAAAACTGATCCCACATAAACCTCTATTACATGTATATGATATTGTTCTACAAATTCCTTCATTCATTACAATGTGATTACTGGCATGGTAAAGCAATTCTACTCTACATCTAGGTCATCCAGGGTTTCCTAATAGGCTGGCGATAAATGATATCCAATCAGCTAAATTAAAAACAAAACATGAACTTCATATAAAATCACTCGAACATATCAGGTGAAATCTATCATGATAAAAATAGGATACACTTACTCATGTCAAATGAAAGATGAATGATCTTAAGTCCCATAGAAAACGACTGAGAAAATAAGTGGTCCACTTTCTTCTCACTAGATACAATTTCAGTTGACACACAAAGCTGCATAACATTTATACATTTGTGAACCGATTGCAGACGTGCATTGTTTAAACTTCTTATAGGGACAACACATTATCTTTTCAAATATCTGTAATTATTCATATTTTAAAGACATATGTTGCAACTACAAGGAGTTTGTTCTTGAATAAAAAAAACATTTCTAAGTATTGTTATTATTAGCCCCACACCCACCCCCCATAATGGGGACCTAATCATTATTTGTTCATTTGTTTTGACTAATAAGTACTATTTTTGTCTATAATTACTGACAGTGATTATGTTTTAGACACTGAGTTACACAGCATTTAAAACACTGTCTTGTATTATAACTTTGAAAATTCATTCATAGGTCCATGTCGCGAACGTAACGTTTCGACCATGCCTAAACGTCGCCGAAGAATGCGGTTCAAGACGGCGCAGCAACAACAGGAATTGATGTAAGATAAGTATACAATACCCTTAAACGCCGTAAAGTCAGATATGTTGTAAGTCAGATTATTCCAAACTATACCCTGGCTGTTGGTCGGAGACTGTAAACAACTCCGAACACATACTTGCTTGCCAGTCTGTTCTGTTTCTGCAAGCAGTCAAAAGATACGCAGAACTGCTTGGACAGACGTTTTTTGGAGGAATGTGTCAACATTCTCGAATCTCACAAGCCTGCAATGGAGTAAACACAGTAAAATTGCGATTTGAGGTCGTTGCTGAAACAATATGGTGTGAACCACATTAATTTCTCTAAAAAAATACAATTATAAAGATTTGTATCTGCAATTTGATCATTGTGATGATAAGAAAGGGGTTTATATTCAACCTTTCACTCATCCTGGCCTCTCAACTACTCACAATCCAGTCTCTATAAGTCTGCTGAAGTAAGAAAAAGTGTTAGAAAAACTGATCCCACAAAAAACTTCTATTACATGTAAATGATATTGTTCTACAAATTCCTTCATTCATTACAATGTGATTACTGGCATGGTAAAGCAATTCTACTCTACATCTAGGTCATCCAGGGTTTCCTAATAGGCTGGCGATATCCAATCAGCTAAATTAAAAACAAAACATGAACTTCATATAAAATCACTCGAACATATCAGGTGAAATCTATCATGATAAAAATAGGATACACTTACTCATGTCAAATGAAAGATGAATGATCTTAAGTCCCATAGAAAACGACTGAGAAAATAAGTGGTCCACTTTCTTCTCACTAGATACAATTTCAGTTGACACACAAAGCTGCATAACATTTATACATTTGTGAACCGATTGCAGACGTGCATTGTTTAAACTTCTTATAGGGACAACACATTATCTTTTCAAATATCTGTAATTATTCATATTTTAAAGACATATGTTGCAACTACAAGGAGTTTGTTCTTGAATAAAAAAACATTTCTAAGTATTGTTATTATTAGCCCCACACCCACCCCCATAATGGGGACCTAATCATTATTTGTTCATTTGTTTTGACTAATAAGTACTATTTTTGTCTATAATTACTGACAGTGATTATGTTTTAGACACTGAGTTACACAGCATTTAAAACACTGTCTTGTATTATAACTTTGAAAATTCATTCATAGGTCCATGTCGCGAACGTAACGTTTCGACCATGCCTAAACGTCGCGGAAGAATGCGGTTCAAGACGGCGCAGCAACAACAGGAATTGATGTAAGATAAATATACAATACCCTTAAACGCCGTAAAGTCAGATATGTTGTAAGTCAGATTATTCCAAACTATACCCTGGCTGTTGGTCGGAGACTGTAAACAACTCCGAACACATACTTGCTTGCCAGTCTGTTCTGTTTCTGCAAGCAGTCAAAAGATACGCAGAACTGCTTGGACAGACGTTTTTGGAGGAATGTGTCAACATTCTCGAATCTCACAAGCCTGCAATGGAGTAAACACAGTAAAATTGCGATTTGAGGTCGTTGCTGAAACAATATGGTGTGAACCACATTAATTTCTCAAAAAAATACAATTATAAAGATTTGTATCTGCAATTTGATCATTGTGATGATAAGAAAGGGGTTTACATTCAACCTTTCACTCATCCTGGCCTCTCAACTACTCACAATCCAGTCTCAATAAGTCTGCTGAAGTAAGAAAAAGTGTTAGAAAAACTGATCCCACAAAAACTTCTATTACATGTAAATGATATTGTTCTACAAATTCCTTCATTCATTACAATGTGATTACTGGCATGGTAAAGCAATTCTACTCTACATCTAGGTCATCCAGGGTTTCCTAATAGGCTGGCGATATCCAATCAGCTAAATTAAAACAAAAACATGAACTTCATATAAAATCACTCGAACATATCAGGTGAAATCTATCATGATAAAAATAGGATACACTTACTCATGTCAAATGAAAGATGAATGATCTTAAGTCCCATAGAAAACGACTGAGAAAATAAGTGGTCCACTTTCTTCTCACTAGATACAATTTCAGTTGACACACAAAGCTGCATAACATTTATACATTTGTGAACCGATTGCAGACGTGCATTGTTTAAACTTCTTATAGGGACAACACATTATCTTTTCAAATATCTGTAATTATTCATATTTTAAAGACATATGTTGCAACTACAAGGAGTTTGTTCTTGAATAAAAAAACATTTCTAAGTATTGTTATTATTAGCCCCACACCCACCCCCATAATGGGGACCTAATCATTGTTTGTTCATTTGTTTTGACTAATAAGTACTATTTTTGTCTATAATTACTGACAGTGATTATGTTTTAGACACTGAGTTACACAGCATTTAAAACACTGTCTTGTATTATAACTTTGAAAATTCATTCATAGGTCCATGTCGCGAACGTAACGTTTCGACCATGCCTAAACGTCGCGGAAGAATGCGGTTCAAGACGGCGCAGCAACAACAGGAATTGATGTAAGATAAATATACAATACCCTTAAACGCCGTAAAGTCAGATATGTTGTAAGTCAGATTATTCCAAACTATACCCTGGCTGTTGGTCGGAGACTGTAAACAACTCCGAACACATACTTGCTTGCCAGTCTGTTCTGTTTCTGCAAGCAGTCAAAAGATACGCAGAACTGCTTGGACAGACGTTTTTTGGAGGAATGTGTCAACATTCTCGAATCTCACAAGCCTGCAATGGAGTAAACACAGTAAAATTGCGATTTTTTTATAGGAATGAGGTCGTTGCTGAAACAATATGGTGTGAACCACATTAATTTCTCTAAAAAAATAAATAAAATTATAAAGATTTGTATCTGCAATTTGATCATTGTGATGATAAGAAAGGGGTTTACATTCAACCTTTCACTCATCCTGGCCTCTCAACTACTCACAATCCAGTCTCAATAAGTCTGCTGAAGTAAGAAAAAGTGTTAGAAAAAGTGATCCCACAAAAACTCTATTACATGTAAATGATATTGTTCTACAAATTCCTTCATTCATTACAATGTGATTACTGGCATGGTAAAGCAATTCTACTCTACATCTAGGTCATCCAGGGTTTCCTAATAGGCTGGCGATATCCAATCAGCTAAATTAAAAACAAAACATGAACTTCATATAAAATCACTCGAACATATCAGGTGAAATCTATCATGATAAAAATAGGATACACTTACTCATGTCAAATGAAAGATGAATGATCTTAAGTCCCATAGAAAACGACTGAGAAAATAAGTGGTCCACTTTCTTCTCACTAGATACAATTTCAGTTGACACACAAAGCTGCATAACATTTATACATTTGTGAACCGATTGCAGACGTGCATTGTTTAAACTTCTTATAGGGACAACACATTATCTTTTCAAATATCTGTAATTATTCATATTTTAAAGACATATGTTGCAACTACAAGGAGTTTGTTCTTGAATAAAAAAACATTTCTAAGTATTGTTATTATTAGCCCCACACCCACCCCCATAATGGGGACCTAATCATTGTTTGTTCATTTGTTTTGACTAATAAGTACTATTTTTGTCTATAATTACTGACAGTGATTATGTTTTAGACACTGAGTTACACAGCATTTAAAACACTGTCTTGTATTATAACTTTGAAAATTCATTCATAGGTCCATGTCGCGAACGTAACGTTTCGACCATGCCTAAACGTCGCGAAGAATGCGGTTCAAGACGGCGCAGCAACAACAGGAATTGATGTAAGATAAATATACAATACCCTTAAACGCCGTAAAGTCAGATATGTTGTAAGTCAGATTATTCCAAACTATACCCTGGCTGTTGGTCGGAGACTGTAAACAACTCCGAACACATACTTGCTTGCCAGTCTGTTCTGTTTCTGCAAGCAGTCAAAAGATACGCAGAACTGCTTGGACAGACGTTTTTGGAGGAATGTGTCAACATTCTCGAATCTCACAAGCCTGCAATGGAGTAAACACAGTAAAATTGCGATTTTTTTTATAGAATGGTTTGTTGCTGAAACAATATGGTGTGAACCACATTAATTTCTCTAAAAAAATAAAATTATAAAGATTTGTATCTGCAATTTGATCATTGTGATGATAAGAAAGGGGTTTACATTCAACCTTTCACTCATCCTGGCCTCTCAACTACTCACAATCCAGTCTCAATAAGTCTGCTGAAGTAAGAAAAAGTGTTAGAAAAACTGATCCCACAAAAACTCTATTACATGTAAATGATATTGTTCTACAAATTCCTTCATTCATTACAATGTGATTACTGGCATGGTAAAGCAATTCTACTCTACATCTAGGTCATCCAGGGTTTCCTAATAGGCTGGCGATTGTCAATGAAATGATATCCAATCAGCTAAATTAAAAACAAAACATGAACTTCATATAAAATCACTCGAACATATCAGGTGAAATCTATCATGATAAAAATAGGATACACTTACTCATGTCAAATGAAAGATGAATGATCTTAAGTCCCATAGAAAACGACTGAGAAAATAAGTGGTCCACTTTCTTCTCACTAGATACAATTTCAGTTGACACACAAAGCTGCATAACATTTATACATTTGTGAACCGATTGCAGACGTGCATTGTTTAAACTTCTTATAGGGACAACACATTATCTTTTCAAATATCTGTAATTATTCATATTTTAAAGACATATGTTGCAACTACAAGGAGTTTGTTCTTGAATAAATAAAACATTTCTAAGTATTGTTATTATTAGCCCCACACCCACCCCCCATAATGGGGACCTAATCATTGTTTGTTCATTTGTTTTGACTAATAAGTACTATTTTTGTCTATAATTACTGACAGTGATTATGTTTTAGACACTGAGTTACACAGCATTTAAAACACTGTCTTGTATTATAACTTTGAAAATTCATTCATAGGTCCATGTCGCGAACGTAACGTTTCGACCATGCCTAAACGTCGCAGAAGAATGCGGTTCAAGACGGCGCAGCAACAACAGGAATTGATGTAAGATAAATATACAATACCCTTAAACGCCGTAAAGTCAGATATGTTGTAAGTCAGATTATTCCAAACTATACCCTGGCTGTTGGTCGGAGACTGTAAACAACTCCGAACACATACTTGCTTGCCAGTCTGTTCTGTTTCTGCAAGCAGTCAAAAGATACGCAGAACTGCTTGGACAGACGTTTTTGGAGGAATGTGTCAACATTCTCGAATCTCACAAGCCTGCAATGGAGTAAACACAGTAAAATTGCGATTTTTTTTATAGGAATGAGGTTTGTTGCTGAAACAATATGGTGTGAACCACATTAATTTCTCTAAAAAAAATAAAATTATAAAGATTTGTATCTGCAATTTGATCATTGTGATGATAAGAAAGGGGTTTACATTCAACCTTTCACTCATCCTGGCCTCTCAACTACTCACAATCCAGTCTCAATAAGTCTGCTGAAGTAAGAAAAAGTGTTAGAAAAACTGATCCCACAAAAACCTCTATTACATGTAAATGATATTGTTCTACAAATTCCTTCATTCATTACAATGTGATTACTGGCATGGTAAAGCAATTCTACTCTACATCTAGGTCATCCAGGGTTTCCTAATAGGCTGGCGTTACTTGTCAATGAAATGATATCCAATCAGCTAAATTAAAAACAAAACATGAACTTCATATAAAATCACTCAACATTTCAGGTGAAATCTATCATGATAAAAATAGGATACACTTACTCATGTCAAATGAAAGATGAATGATCTTGAGTCCCATAGAAAACGACTGAGAAAATAAGTGGTCCACTTTCTTCTCACTAGATACAATTTCAGTTGACACACAAAGCTGCATAACATTTATACATTTGTGAACCGATTGCAGACGTGCATTGTTTAAACTTCTTATAGGGACAACACATTATCTTTTCAAATATCTGTAATTATTCATATTTTAAAGACATATGTTGCAACTACAAGGAGTTTGTTCTTGAATAAATAAAACATTTCTAAGTATTGTTATTATTAGCCCCACACCCACCCCCCATAATGGGGACCTAATCATTGTTTGTTCATTTGTTTTGACTAATAAGTACTATTTTTGTCTATAATTACTGACAGTGATTATGTTTTAGACACTGAGTTACACAGCATTTAAAACACTGTCTTGTATTATAACTTTGAAAATTCATTCATAGGTCCATGTCGCGAACGTAACGTTTCGACCATGCCTAAACGTCGCCGAAGAATGCGGTTCAAGACGGCGCAGCAACAACAGGAATTGATGTAAGATAAATATACAATACCCTTAAACGCCGTAAAGTCAGATATGTTGTAAGTCAGATTATTCCAAACTATACCCTGGCTGTTGGTCGGAGACTGTAAACAACTCCGAACACATACTTGCTTGCCAGTCTGTTCTGTTTTACGCAGAACTGCTTGGACAGACGTTTTTTGGAGGAATGTGTCAACATTCTCGAATCTTGCAAGCCTGCAATGGAGTAAACACAGTAAAATTGTGATTTTTTTTCATAGGAATGAGGTCGTTGCTGAAACAATATGGTGTGAACCACATTCATTTCTCAACTACTCACAATCCAGTCTCAATTAAAGTCTGCTGAAGTAAGATAAAGTGTTAGAAAAACTCATCCCACAAAATCTGCTATTACTCTAGCTTGCAATGGAGTAAAACATTGGATTATCTATGCATTACATCGTAGGCCTGCTTTACAACAATTTCGATTACAATCTAATTGCTTATTACCTACTTATTACCTACTTCACACGTTTTTTAAATGATTAAAAGGAAAAGTAAACATTCGTAAATAATTAATAAGACTTAACTAGTCAAAAAAAAAAAAATGTAGCCTTAGCTTTACCCAGTTGTGATGTTCTCCGAGATTCAGCGATATCTGTG
>CM055741.1:16914428-16935651 GCA_029465975.1 Dallia pectoralis | reverse complement strand
AATAGGCTGGCGTTACTTGTCAATGAAATGATATCCAATCATCTAAATTAAAAACAAAACATGAACTTCATATAAAATCACTCAAACATATCAGGTGAAATCTATCATAATAAAAATAGGATACACTTACTCATGTCAAATGAAAGATGAATGATCTTGAGTCCCATAAAAAAACGATTGACAAAATAAGTGGTCCACTTTCTTCTCGCTATAGATACAATTTTAGTTGACACACAAAGCTGCATAACATTTATAAATTTGTGAACCGATTGCAGACGTGCATTGTTTAAACTTCTTATAGTGACAACACATTATCTTTTCAAATATCTGTAATTATTCATATTTTAAAGACATATGTTGCAACTACAAGGAGTGTGTTCTTGAATAAAAAAAACATTTCTAAGTATTGTTATTATTAGCCCCACACCCACCCCCCATAATGGGGACTTAACCATTATTTGTTCATTTGTTTTGACTAATAAGCACTATTTTTGTCTATAATTACTGACAATGATTATGTTTTAGACACTGAGTTGCACAGCATTTTAAAACACTGTCTTGTATTATAACTTTGAAAATTCATTCATAGGTCCATGTCGCGAACGTAACGTTTTTACCATGCCTAAACGTCGCGGAAGAATGCGGTTCAAGACGGCGCAGCAACAAGAGGAATTGATGTAAGATAAGTATACAGTACCCTTAAACGCCGTAAAGTCAGATATGTTGTAAGTCAGATTATTCCAACTATACCCTGGCTGTTGGTCGGAGACTGTAAACAACTCCAAACACATACTTGCTTGCTAGTCTGTTCTGTTTCTGCAAGCAGTCAAATGATATGCAGAACTGCTTGGACAGACGTTTTTTGGAGGAATGTGTCAACATTCTCGAATCTCACAAGCCTGCAATGGAGTAAACACAGTAAAATTGCTATTTTTATTAGGAATGAGCTCAAGTTGCGGAAACAATATGGTGTCAACCACATTAATTTCTCAAAGAAATGAAAAAAAATAATAATAAAGATTTGTACCTGCAATTTGATCATTGTGATAATAAAAAGTAGGGTTTACATTTAACCATTCACTCATCCTGACCTCTCAACTACTCACAATCCAGTCTCAATAAGTCTGCTGAAGTAAGAAAAAGTGTTAGAAAAACTCGATAAAAACTTCTATTAAATGTAAATAATATTGTTCTACCAATTCCTTCATTCATTTACAATGTGATTACTGGCATGGTAAAGTAATTACTCGTGACATCTAGGTCATCCAGGGTTTCCTAATAGGCTGGCGTTACTTGTCAATGAAATGATATCCAATCATCTAAATAAATTAAAAACAAAACATTTTAGATATTTTAAATTTTCACTGAACATATCAGGTGAAATCTATCATAATAAAAATAGAATACATGACTCATGTCAAATGAAAGATGAATGATCTTGAGTCCCATAAGTGAGGAGAAAAGCAGACTGACAAAAAGTGGTCCACTTTCTGAGATCTAGATAAATTTTAGTTGACACACAAAGCTGCATAACATTTAAATTTGTGAACCGATTGCAGACGTGCATTGTTTAAATGTTATAGTGACAACACATTATCTTTTCAAATATCTGTAATTATTCATATTTTAAAGACATATGTAGCAACTACAAGGAGTTTGTTCTTGAATAAAAAAACATTTCTAAGTATTGTTATTATTAGCCCCACACCCACCCCCCATAATGGGGACCTAATCATTATTTGTTTATATGTTTTGACTAATAAGCACTATTATTGTCTATAATTACTGACAATGATTATGTTTTAGACAATGCACAGCATTTAAAACACTGTCTTGTATTATAACTTTGAAAATTCATTCATAGGTCCATGTCGCGAACGTAACGTTTTGACCATGCCTAAACGTCGCGGAAGAATGCGGTTCAAGACGGCGCAGCAACAAGAGGAATTGATGTAAGATAAGTATACAATACCCTTAAACGCCGTAAAGTCAGATATGTTGTAAGTCAGATTATTCCAACTATACCCTGGCTGTTGGTCGGAGACTGTAAACAACTCCGAACACATAAAGTCTGTTCTGTTTCTGCAAGCAGTCAAAAGATACGCAGAACTGCTTGGACAGACGTTTTTGGAGGAATGTGTCAACATTCTCGAATCTCACAAGCCTGCAATGGAGTAAACACAGTAAAATTGCTATTTTTAATAGGAATGAGGTCAAGTTGCGGAAACAATATGGTGTCAACCACATTAATTTCTCAAAGAAATGAAAAAAAATAATAATAATAAAGATTTGTACCTGCAATTTGATCATTGTGATAATAAAAAAGTAGGGATGTAAACGGTTAATCGACTATCGGTTAATTGTCGATAAGAATTTACTCGATTAAATTAAATTAATAGACGGTTAATTGAGCAATCAAAGACCGTTTTCCACAGGACGTAGGTGTAATTGAACGTGACACGAGATTCTCGCGGGCGGCGAGAGACCAGACACTAACTTGAGGCGTCAAAAAAGAAACCAAGCATTTTAGATATTTTAATATTTTTGCTGATCTCCAACGCGTCAAGTTTAAGCTACAAAATGAGCGCCCATGACTGCAATTCAAACGTGACAGAACGAGCTTCCATAAGTGAGGAGAAAGCAGACAGTGGTAGGGAAGTGGTTCGGCTTTCTGAGACCTGATAAACTTCACGTTTCAGCGTGCTGCTAAATGTGCCGGAGAGTGGAGCCGACTAGCAGCGTGTTATGTTAATGCTGCAGTACCTTTTTAGTTAAAAATAGGCAAAATGTATATAATGAGCCAGTACATCATGAATCCGTGAGAAATTTACCTTCTCCGGAAAAACGCCGCTTATCAGTTAATCGTTAATCAATCGATAAAGTCAATCAACTAATGATTAATGAATGAATTGATAATTTTCATCCCTAAAGGGGTTTACAATCAACCTTTCATCTTGGCCTCTCAACTACTCACAATCCAGTCTCAATTAAAGTCTGCTGAAGTAAGATAAAGTGTTAGAAAAACTCATCCCACAAAAAATCTGCTATTACTCTAGCTTGCAATGGAGTAAAACATTGGATTATCTATGCATTACATCGTAGGCCTGCTTTACAACAATTTCGATTACAATCGAATTGCTTACTACCTACTTATTACCTACTTCACGCGTTTTTTTAAATGTTTAATAGGAAAAATAAACATACGTAAATAATTACTTAAGACTATTAACTAGACAAAAAACCCAAATGTAGCCTTAGCTTTACCCAGTCGTGATGTTCTCCGAGATTCAGCGATATCCCTGGTGCCATTTAACCGAATTAAAAATCATATCCGGTTATTTAGTTTGCGCATGATTCTCTGTCCCCTGATTAAAAATCAGTCAAGAGTAACTTGATGGTTTTTACTGCAGACTGCAGATGTGCAGTGTTTCACCGGTACGTTGTCCCCTGTTTTTCCCAATTCCCCTGTATGTTTATCCAATGTTTTACTCCCAATAAGGCCGACCAGCGGGCAGTACACTTCACAATTAGGAAGCCCTTTTGGTTCTTGGCAACGGAGACGTTAATTGGATCAAATAGGTCAGTTGCCTTTAAAAAGTACAGTTTACAAACTAACTAGATAACTCTTTTTAACCAGCAGCCATATCACCCTATAGCCCAACACTGGTTGCCCACTGAAGCTAAGCAGTGCTAAGCCTGGTCAGTACCTGTATGGGAGACCTCCTGGAAAAACCAGGTTGCTGCTGGAAGAGGTGTTAGTGAGGCCAGAAGGGGCTGCACTCTGGTCTGTGTGGGTCCTAACGCCCCAGTATAGTGACGGGGACACTATACTGTCAAAAAGCACCGTCCTTCGGATAAGACGTTAAACCGAGGTCTTGAAACTCTGTGGTCATTAAAAACCCCAGGATGTCCTTTGATAAAGAGTAGGGGTGTAACCCTGGCCAAATCTGCCCCTTGTCCTCTGTCCATCATGGACATATATGTACTAATTGGCTTCATCATCACCGTCTCCTCTCCACCAGTAAGTTGGTGTGTGGTGTGCGTTCTGGCCCAATATGACTGCCGTCACGTCATCCAGGTGGATGCTGCACATTGGTGGTGGTTGAGGAGATTCCCCTTCCATGAGGTAACCTATAAGTTACAACTGCCCCCTGATTATAGGATTAACGCCTCTTTCCATGTGTCTCTCTTCAGGCCGGTGGTGGCTGGTCCCCTCCAGCAGTCTGAGGTGCAGGAGGTCCCCCTTTAATACCTTGTGGAGTGGGAGGGGTACGGCCCGAAGGAGGGATGCTGGGTGGCGGCCAGAGACATGCTAGATCCGTCTTTGAGTCAAGACAGCACGGCTGGAGCCAAACGTCGGGGGGGGGTACTGTCAACATCTCCCCCGAAGCTCCACAGTCAGTGACGTGTGGTCTTCGGCGTTTATCGTCACTGGCCTTCTAGTCATCTCCCATTATGCTAATCACCTAATTGTCCTGTCACGTCATTATACACACCTGGTGTCCCTCCTAATTAGTGGGGTCTTTGTGTGGTATTGTTTGATGTCACTGTGTGTATCCTAATATGCAAAATATACAAGTGTAACCGGGTAGTGATAGGCCCCTAGCTGTTCAGGGGGTTAAATGTTGGCAGGAAGGGCTGTTTGTTTGGTTTGTGATGAAATCACCAGTTGAGCAGCGAGGGGATGTGTGTCAATGCACTTTACCTGGTTTGTTATACTCTTGGTTGATGTGTCTGTATTTTAATATGTATTGTAATTAGGGCTGGGATATTTAACGCGTTAATCTGATGCGTTAATTTCAAATGTTTAACGCGTTAAAATAATTTAACGCAATTAACGCACCACTTTATTAAGTTTCGGTTTCGGTTTGCTAAACCGAATTCAAATACCATAGAAGCAGCTCGTCTTTAGTTTATTATATAAAAGCAAACACATGGTCATTATTTACGTTACTAGAGAGTATATAGGACAGAAACACCCGATCATTATTGATGTTGCAATCCGCCAATCCGCGTTACTGCAGTAATGTGCGCCAAATCGGGCTTTTGACCAAACAAGTAATCGTTAACCGATGTTTTAGATAAATAGATAGAAACTGCCGCCCGGTAAACCCAGTAGAAGACGAGGGACTGAAATAAATCATTCCAATTGCATTGGGATCCCCATCATACAATCTACCCTCTAAAACAATTGTTTTGAGACATAACCTGCTGGAGAAAGCAGAGAACGTCACTCTCATGGAGACCCTAACCAACCCGACATAACCAAACTTAATTTCACTTCATTCTGTTTGTCATTCATATTACAAAGGCTGTTATAGACTTCTTTAAAATTAATCTGGCAACTTTACATATAGTGCAATTATTTTGGCCTATAGGCTTACGTTCTAAAATAATCTATCTTTGACATTGATGGTTTCACCTTACACTTTGTCATTTTGTTTTTGAAAATGTTTTATTTCATTTGGACTATTGCCAAGATGATCCAGTATTTTTGATAACCTTCAGGGTTTAAATATATAACTTGCACTTCAACACTTTGTTTATAAAGTTGCTATATTTGATAAGAATGACTATTCTGTATTGTTCACAGGGGAGACTATCATAAAATAATGTATTTAAAATATACTTCATTGTGTTAATTGATTTATTTCATTGTTTCAAATAACTTGGGGAAAATGCGATTAATCGCGATTAATCACAGGATTGTGCGATTAATTAGTTAATTTTTTTAAATAAATTGACGGCCCTAATTGTAATGTGTTTGTTCTTTTGTCGTTGTGTTTAGGTTGTTGCAGGTACTTGGCCTATGCCACTGTTTTATGAAGATGCCAGTTTGTACTTTAATAAAATCTTTTACTTGTCTGTGCCTCTGTTAAGGAGGGCGAACCTAAGTACTCTGTGTAGAGGTTACACAAGTCAATTTTATTCTATACTGCCAGTTATTTTCTAAAGCAAATACATGAATCTTAATATCAAATCTGTTAAACATATGATGTGAATTCTATGATAATAGAAAATCGATGTATACTCACATTTGTCGGTTGAAAGATAGATGTTTTTGATTTCCATAGACATCTACTGACAAAATCAGTGGTCAGTTTTCTTCTTACTAGATACTATTACTGAGTTGAGATTCAGGATTGCTCAGCATTTACACATATGTGAACCACCTGCATTGTTCACACTTAGTGACAAGACATTTTATTTTTTTATTATTTCTAATCATTAATTCATATTTTAAAAACAGAGGTTGAAACTACAGTGTAAAGTATTATTAACCCTACACCATAAATAGGGGACATATTTATGTTTTGTTAATCTGTTTTGCTTGATAAGTATTGTTATTCTCTATTATCAATCACGATGACTTTGTTAAGGGCACTGAATAGTACGGCTCTGACGACACTGCCTTGAAAATGAACTATTGACTGTTTTAAATCTGTCTACGCAACTACATACCATTTCACAACGTTGAGTATAGGCCTACTAACTAAATTATCACCATACATATTATTAACGTTTTAGAGAAACAGCTATGTATTAATAGTTAATAAGCAGAGATAATTAACAAGACACAAATCACAATGTAGCTTTGGCTTTACCTACTCGTGGTTCCCCGATGTTCCCCGAGATCCAGCGATATCCGTGGTGCGCTCTGACTGTATTAAAACACCTTTCGGGTTGTTCAGGGCCTCAACTCGTCTAGCATAGCTGGTAGATGTAGGAAAACCAACAGGTGACGGGCATCGTCTTAGTGCGGTTACCAGAGAAGTGCCTATACAGCCCGGTTGTTAATCAGCAACTGAGGGTGTCTCTGATTTACTACATTCTAATATATTACTACATTCTAATATCGAATTCTGAAATGAACGTCATAATACTCGCGTGTGTAACTGGTGAAAGGTTGTCAATATAAGTCTAGTACAGTGCTGGTCTAATTGTTGGCGATAACATGTTCAAATGAATTATAATAGATCATAATATTAATTAAATACTTGTTTGGTATTTTTACGAGGGTTAGACCAAATCTCTAATTTCCAGATACGATGTACTTAAACTCAATGTAGGCTACTCTACACATAGTGTTTGACTTGGACCGAAGCTGTCCATAACAGAGCTCCGGGACATGTCATTTTGTGGGCAGAAGAGCCGTCTGATACGTATAGTACCCGCACTAGTAGACCGAACTAAACTGATTTGCCGATCAGTCACCTGTCCAGATTCAATCACAATAGAGGCAAAACGGTTATTGAAGGCATAAAATATTCCATGGAAAGTGGACATTTATTTCATGTGATTCTGTGTACTGGTATTTTTGTCTCGGATGTATTAAGCGACGTACGGAGAACGGACCGCAGGGCCTCAATGTGTAGCCTATAGCTTGTAGTGGCATTAACACCATGGTAACGGACATCGTCCTTGTGCGGTTATTTTATATATAACGGAGTTATTATATTAATATATTATATATAAGGTAGTTTTTGACAAGTTTCAACTTACTGAAAGCCCTTTCAGTATGGAGGAATTTTAGGAAACTTTATTGAATAAATATATATACCATGAAATAAATAAATACAAAGGGAAATACATCATTAAATATATATATATACACCATTAAATTATTTCATTATTTAATGTTATTCATTTAATGATATTCATTTCATGGTTGCGGTGTCATTCCGATATCTGTCATTAAATCTGTCACGTTCACCCATCAAGGATGCTCCAACTTCTGATTGGTCTGATCTCATTCATTAATATTGGAAAGGCGGGTTCCAAACTCTGATTGGTCTAATTTCAACCATCAAATCAGGAAGGGTGAGCTCTAACATTTGATTGGTCTGGCACACAGAATGTACAGCCTCCTTGAGCTATGCACGGTCACACTTCCGGGTTCGCTGGTACTAGGCTACCAACGTCTCCGGTTACGTATGTAACCTTAGTTCCCTGAGGGGAACGAGACGCTGCGTGAAAACGCTATGGGAACGCTCTGCGTGAGTGCGTCATGAAGCACATGTGTAATCAGTCAAATGGCGTGACAGAACGTCACAGACGGGTGACGTCGCGACCAGGAAGTCATAAAAGCACCCCTAATTACCGGCACCTTCAGTTTCTGATGGGCTGAAGCAAGTGCCAAGGGCATGCTGGGAGTATGGCACAGACACGCAGCGTCTCGTTCCCCTCAGGGAACTAAGGTTACATACGTAACCGGAGACGTTCCCTATCAGGGAACTTCGAGCTGTGTGAAAACGCTATGGGAACGCCACTACCCACTTCGCCATACGAGCAAGTGTCCGCCATGTGAAGTCAGAGCGCACATTCGGACGAAAGCACCTGCGCCCCTGGCGTGGAGCTAAAGTCAGGCTGGTCCTCAACGTGTGCGGTGAGGACCAGCCTGCCGCAACACAGACGTCATGTAGAGACACTTTACCTGACAAAAGGGCTTTTGAAGCTGCCATACTCCTGGTCGAGTGGGCTCGAACAGCCAAGGGTGAAGGCTGACCAGCCGACTCGTAAGCAAGTGAGATGGCCTCAACCACCCACTTGCTCATCCTCTGCTTAGACACAGGACCCCCTCTCTTGGGTGGTCTAAAGCACACGAACAACTGTTCGGACAGCCTCCACAGGGCAGTTCTGTGGACGTAGGCGTCTAAGGCCCTCACCGGGCAGAGGAGGTTATGCTTCTTCTGGTCCGACGTCAAAAAAGGAGGAGGGCAGAAGGCTTGCAGCACAATAGGCCCAACGATGTTAGTTGGGACCTTGGGGACATACCCGGGTGAAGGTAGTAGAAACGCCTTGACCATCCCGGGTGAGAAGTCCAAGCAAGAGGGCGCCACCGACAGCGCTTGCATATCACCAATCCTCTTCAGAGAAGAGATGGCAAGTAAGAAGACTGTCTTGAGGGTCACGAACTTGTCAGGGACCTCCTCAATGGGCTCAAACGGAGCACGGGAGAGGCCTTCTAGTACAATGGCCAGGTCCCAGGATGGCACCCTCATGCCGGCTGCTGGCCTCAGCCTCCGGGCGCCACGAAGGAAGCGTGATACCAGTGGGTGTCTCCCCAGAGAAACCCCATTTAGAGGACATGGCATGCGGACAAAGCCGCCACATACACCTTCAGTGTGGATGGGGATAGACCTGTAGAGAAGCGTTGCTGCAGGAACTCCAGTACTGCAAACACTGGGCAGTTAACTGGGTCCACCTGCCGTTCTCTACACCACGAGGTGAACAGTTTCCACCTGGCGGCATACGCCTTCCTTGTGGCTGGAGCTCTGGAGTGAAGAATGGTCTCAACGACCTCAGTCGAGAGACCTGAATCTAAGAGGCGGGCCCCCTCAGAGGCCAGGCCCATAGTTTCCACAGCTCCGGGCGGGGGTGAAGGATGACCCCATGCGCCTGGGAAAGCAGGTCCCTCCTGATCGGAATCTCCAGAGGCATCCAGCCCCAGTTTGATTGCACGTCGCTTGTGATCTAAAATGTTTTAGCACTACATCAAAATAGGACATACAGTTTGATGGATTTTCATTTATTCAAATTGTTATGTTTTTTTTTGGTCACAAGACCATAAATAGGCCTACATACTATTTTAGTAAAATGTTTTATTTCATAATTCATCGTAATGCATTTAATCCAGGATAATAACACAGGAAATGTTCTGATGCTGTAATGGTAAGTAGAATTATACTCTCTAATAATAATAAATCTAACTGTAATCATTTAGATACCTTAATGCTTAATATCTGGTTAGTTTGCATTGGTGACGCCAAATGTAAATGATATGTGTGAAACTTGAACTTAGACTTTGTGCGGCCCACTGAAAAAAAAGGTTGAGAACCACTGCTCTAGGACATTGCAAAACAATTGACTGGATGTAATAGATATTGCCATGTAAACATATTCAGTTGAGTGACATTAATGTGCTCATCAGCCCTTAGAGAAACATTTAGGAAATAAAGTGCTTCTCAGAACAGACAGAAAAACCTAAACACAGTGAATGAAAAGCATTTGTTGTTATAGCTTAACTTGGCATAAGGCACATGTAGACAGGTGTGGCGTTTACCACTTTCAGGTAACTGGAAACAGTTCAGCCCCGTTGGCAAAGGCTCGACCTCCCAGGAAGTAAGCAGCGTTCCCTTGTTCTCTCGCTTTAGCCACCAGTGGCCACAGCCGCATCCTCCGCTCTCCGACTGCTGGGGACAGGTCTTCTGCAAAACGTAGCTTGTTGTTTTGAAGGAAGGTGGACTTCTTTGCAGCTTTCCAGACAGTGTCGCGGTATGTACAGGCACCAAACAGTAGAATTATCTCTCGAGGCTTGGTGGCATCTTTCTTTGGTTGGCCCAGACGATGCACTGAGTCAACAACATCGGGGAGTTTGGCCTTGTGCTCCGGCAGGATGGACGGCGGACGTTCTGCTCTTGGTTTTCAGCCACACCGTAGAGTCGCAGGTTCCACCGTCGTGAATAGTTCTCTAGCGCAGTAATTCGTAGTTCCAGTTGACTTGCCTTTTTTTCCGCCACGCTGTCTCGGTCATCAATGTATGTCACTTTACCTTTCACTTCACAGATCTCAGCGCAGGCAAAGTCAACAGTCTTCTTCAGCCCCTCAATCTTCAGTATTGTTAGAAATCATTCTCTCCACACTACTTTCCAGAGAGTCGATTCTCGCGTTGAAGATGACTGAGATTCTCTGCACAATCCCTTTACTGTCTAGATCCAAGGAACGCTGCGACTTCATTTTCTTTGGTGCAGCTGGTTCTGAGGGAGTTGTGGAAGGAGTAATGGGGGGAGATCACAGGTGCATCTGCCATACAGTAGTCGTGTAGGTTGTTCATAAGCAGATTGTCCGTCCGTACCTGCATGCTGCCGTAGTTGTGGTATGCTAGCTAGCGATGCTGTTAGTCCCCCACTTGTGTCGTTAAGAGGCGATAATATTACACAATACGTGCTTAACAATAAGTTGACACCATGCACTCAACTCTGCATTAAGATACAACAATATATACAATATACTAAGAAACTATATTTCACTAATATGCAAGTCTGAATATGATCAGCTCTGAAGCATACGCGCACTCACACCGCCATCTTGCCGGTTTTTTATGGCATATCCATATTTGATTTCACTGGGCTCTATGCAGCGGGACTTGTGACGTATTTCCGACTACACTTCCTACTACGCTGGCAGCTTCTAGATCCATTAGAAAGCATACAATAACCCACACAATAAACGTTTATGTCGCTAAACAATGACATTTCTAGTTATTCTGGTATTGTCAGCTTTTACTATGGAGGTTTACCAATATCAAAAGGGAATGCGGATCCCAAGAACATTGTTGTGTGCCGCTGTGCGTTGTGTCGGGTAGATAGAACTCAACTGCGAGTTTTCATTCATTTCCTGTGGATCTCCGGTCATTGACCCCAGGCTGCCTGGCCACTCTCTTGCTTACTGTTTATTGTAAAATAAAGACATCGCTTACCGCGATTGGATCCGTCCCTCTGTCTCAGAGCATATTCATTACACTCGGTCTCTAATGGTATGCATTACATCCACATTTTATTAGTTATATTTTCTATAACTTACAATACAAAACATACGGTTGTATTCTAGATAAGAGGTATGCATATATCTAAAAATGTAAAGTATTTTATTGTCATGTATACAGAATGACTTGCTTCAAACTGCACAATGGAATTCTTGTGACATGGCAAGCAACATCAACCTAGTTAGAAGAATAAAAATAAAAACAGAATTACAACAGTGTACTGACTATACATAGCTACAAAATATACATAATGAAGTGAGAATATGGACAGTATGCAAACCTTAAATACTGCAATAAAAGTGATAGTGGATACCAGTACAGAAAATACTAGTAACAAGATATTCTACACCAGTAGTGAATATACAGAATATACTAGTTACAAGATATACATAATGAAGTGAATATTGCCAGTATGCAAACCTTACATACTTAAATACTGCAATAGAAATGATCTGGTGCCAGTAGTGGATGCATGGATAAGTAAATCAGTGTTGCTGGCTCAGAGACTGAGCCAGCTAATATAGGCAACTTATCTGCATGCCTAACCATTAACCTAACATTGACCCTAGTCGCCCTACTCTTAATTGATGTGGCTTTTCATTTTTCTTCATGCATCTATGACAGACTGCTCTCACGCTGACCTCTCCTGTCACCTTGTTTTTCATTGACACTGTTAGGGAGAAAAAT
The DNA here is from genome assembly GCA_029465975.1 of Dallia pectoralis. Taxonomy (NCBI): domain Eukaryota; kingdom Metazoa; phylum Chordata; class Actinopteri; order Esociformes; family Umbridae; genus Dallia; species Dallia pectoralis. Next base: position 16,923,419 of record CM055741.1, on the reverse strand, counting down.
TAACATATAGTTTGAAACTGGGATTCGGTTGAATATTAAGTGCGTTACAAATTAAAAGTATTATTATTACATAGTGTGCTGGTCTAATGTGTGCCGGTATGTTTGTTTTAGTATATGTAGAGGGTTTGGTTAATGATTATGCAGTTTGTCTACCAATCAGATTGTCAGGTGGTCGGGGGGAACTAGTATCTCCAGTCGGTATCGGCTGGCAGGTGATGAATGCTAAGATTAAACGCGGTTGTATAAGTTACGTTCGGTGTGATCATTGACTCATGACCTACACGAGCATGCTACAGTATATGTTAACTACTTACCCTCATAGTTGTCAATATAGCTGCCGATGTACATTTTAAATCCTTTTTCCCGTTTGCTGTTGGGAGCGGCACATGATTTCTTTTTATTGTTAGACGTGGTAAATCTTGTTAACGACTATAAAACAGAGCCATATTTGTTCTCCTATCCGTCCGTGTATGAACCAGAAGTTGGTAGCCTAGTACAAGCGAACCCGGAAGTGTGACCGTGCATAGCTCAAGGAGGCTGTACATTCTGTGTGCCAGACCAATCAAATGTTAGAGCTCACCCTTCCTGATTTGATGGATGAAATTAGACCAATCAGAGTTTGGAACCCGCCTTTCCAATATTAATGAATGAGATCAGACCAATCAGAAGTTGGAGCATCCTTGATGGGTGAACGTGACAGATTTAATGACAGATATCGGAATGACACCGCAACCATGAAATGAATATCATTAAATGAATAACATTAAATAATGAAATAATTTAATGGTGTATATATATATATATTTAATGATGTATTTCCCTTTGTATTTATTTATTTCATGGTATATATCTTTATTCAATAAAGTTTCCTAAAATTACTCCATACTGAAAGGGCTTTCAGTAAGTTGAAACTTGTCAAAAACTACCATATATATAATATATTAATATAATAACTACCTTATATATAAAATAACCGCACAAGGACGATGTCCGTAACCATGGTTTTAATGCCACTACAAGCTATAGGCTACACATTGAGGCCCTGGGGTCCGTTCTCCGTACGTCGCTTAATACATCCGAGACAAAAATACCGGTACACAGAATCACATTAAATAAATGTCCACTTTCCATGGAATATTTTATGCCTTCAATAACCGTTTTGCCTCTATTGTGATTGAATCTGGACAGGTGACTGAACGGCAAATCAATTTAGTTCGGTCTACTATTGCGGTACTATACGTATCAGACGGCTCTTCTGCCCACAAAAATTAACCCGAGTGCTATTTGGCCAAAATGACATGTCCCGGAGCTCTGTTATAGACAGCTTCGGTCCAAGTCAAACACTATGTGTAGAGTAGCCTTCATTGAGTTTAAGTACATCGTATCTCGGAAATTAGAGATTTGGTCTAACCCTCGTAAAAATACCAAACAAGTATTTAATGAGGTTTACTAACAAGGTTCGGGAGGAGGACTTTCAGCTTATTAATTACAGGTGGAAGCTCTCAGCAATCAACGACTAGGGTACATATAGACTCAGCAGTCTTACCTCGCTCCGCTGACAGCTCGCAGCATTAGTAGTCTCTCGCCAGATACTATGTCGGGTCCAAGCACTTCCTCCGACGAAGGCGTCAGCATTCCCAGGAATGCCCCCCCGCAAGTCGCGGGTCCTCCTATCATTCCGGCCATGCCGGACGCCACTTCTGAACCCAGGACATCCTCCCGCGGCCGCACTCCGGCCCGACCAGCCGTGCGTTCACCCAGACGCCGGTACCAGGCTTCGCCGCCCCCAGCAAGACCACCACCTCTTTCCCCGGCCTCCTCCTACCGCTCGACCGTCCCGACGATCCCTCCCATCGGGAAGTGGACCGTAGCCGGGCTGAGACAGGCGCTGGGCTACTCAGACACGCAGGTCTCTAGGAAGATGCACAAGGCGGAGCTGTACGACCTATAAGTCTCCCTCCAAGCTTCTCCTAAACCGGCCCGCAGGCAGGGCAAAACCCGCAGGGCCCCAAGCATACCGGCTCAGGCAACTCCGTCGTCCTCCCGCTCAGGACACCGCTCACCGCGTTCCGCAAATGCCTCCACCGCCGCAGCGGCGCGTCTGGACGAGCCCAGCGGCTTCCCTTCCGTAGCGCAACTCTACACCCCCAATAACCCTCTCCCTTTCCAGCAGGCCCGAGCTCTGGCCCCAGGCACGAGCGCGCAGCTTCCGCAGCCAGCAGCAGTACAGGCTAATTCTCGTTTCCAGTCTCTTTACCCACCAGGTGCCAACCCCGCCCACCAGCAGTGGCCCGCAGGCGCCAACCCCGCCCTCCAGCAGTGGCCCGCAGCCCCGCAGCTTCAAACAAGCGCGGGCCCGCCCCCGCTTGCAGCGCAAGCTCCCCCTTTTCCCTTCCAGCCTCCTTTCCTCCCGCCTAACTTTCCTCCCCTTGCCGCAGCAGGTCCCCTAGGCACGTTCCCACCGCCTACGTTCCAAGCTCCGGGGTACACCCTCCCCTGCGCCTCCACCCAATCCAAATCCCCATACTCCCTCTTCACAGCCACCCCGATGCCCGTGCCGTCTAACGCCGTCACCATGGAACCCCCGCCGGTTTCCCAGCACATCCGCGCCCAGATCCTCTCAGGCGCGGACGCAGACCTTTCATCTCTGCTCTCTCTTCTCCCCGCAGCCGAACCAGAACGCCGGATAGACTGCGGGGAGTACTCAGTCACCCTACAGAACACAACCACCCACTCATCTCGCGTTCTCTCCTTCCCCGAATTCTCAATGGCCTTTTCCCGGTTCACCGAAATAATCTGTTCAGTTTTCCCCCAAAGGCGGCGCGAGCTGAACGACTATCAAGCGATCATAGCCGAACTCACGCTGTCCTATGGGGGGGGGGCACTTCTACACCTATCACAAGCTCTTTTCCGCGAAGAGCGCCGTGCGAGTCGCACAGTGGAACCAGTGCCCCTACTGGGGCGCACTCGACCCAGACCTGCACAACAGGGTGTTCCTAGGCTGCAGGAACATCACTTGCGCAGTGTGCAGGTCCGCGGCGCACCCCACAGCCTCATTCCCACAAGTTAACCCCTCCCCCCCTTCCCCCACCAGTTCGAGCAACCCTAAGTCCACCAGCTATGTACCGCGTACGGCAACCACCAGCGCAACCCAGGTCTCCGCTTTCGTTGAAGGCAGACAGCTCTGCGACAATTTCAACTCGGGCAGATGCCACCGAGCACGCTGCCGCTTCATGCACATTTGTAGTTTCTGCGGCGGCGCCCACGCCCGCCTCGTATGTCCAGTCTACAAATCTGCAAATAAAACACCCAAAAATTACTTGACGACTCCTGTAAATATTTCGCGCATGCATTTCGAACTGGCCCTCCACCTAGGGGTGGGCGATATGGGACAAATATCATATCACGATTATTTCAGGAAAAATCACGATTCACGATTTTATCACGATTCTTTTTCATGTTGATTTTTAAGACTATTTTGCAAATTACTGAGCTGAAATACAAGCAAATTATATCTCCATTTAAAAAATATAGCGATACAAGGTAACAAAACATAAAAGGGAAAAATGTTTTAAAGTAGCATATTTTTATCACGTGTATATTTAATGGAAGTGCAATTGTGCAAAGAAGCACCTTCATTCTCCTCCGCAGCTTCACCATCCATTCACTGTGTAACCTGCCATCCATCTACAGCATAAGATCATCTACTGTGTTATCATCCTGAATTAAATGAATTATGATTTATGCAGTAAAACATTTTACTAAAATAGTATGTAGCCTATTTATTGTCTTATGTAACCATACAATACAAAATTAAAACCATGATTTTAAAATGCACAGGCTATGATATTTAAATTTCTAAAGATCTAAAAATCCATCAAACTGTATGTCCTATTTTGATGTAATAAATGCTAAAACATATTAGATCACAAGCGACGCGCAATCAAATGATTTGCGCATGATTGGCCTTATATATTGCAACACAGACTCTTGAAATAAAAACATTAGGCTACAGTGTATAATTCTATCATTTACATTTGTAAAATGTATTAGCCAATAGTAATTACAGTCCAGTAACTAAGGCACTGTAGACAATGAAACACGTATTTTACAACACAGTTTGTATATTGGTCACGGTCGGGTATTCTGCTGTTACCCAGGAGATACATTAATCAATTTCGTTTTATATTTTCGTTCTGTTTATTTAGTTAAACATATATTTCTTTATAAACGTAGGCCTACCTCTTTTTTCTAGTTCATTCAAATTCAACCAAGCCAATCAATATATTATCTATGTATATTTCGCAGCTTTTGTCTGCCTGAGCAGGACACGCATACTAACCGGTTGCACTGCGCACAGTGTTCATTAGTGTTGTTATGAGTGGCAAACTAATCCGTTACATATATCCAGTTGCATATAGATCAGACCAAAACGCGTCAAGTTTCATGTAGACCAGACCAAAACGCATCCAGTTTTATATAGACCAGACCAAAACGCATCCAGTTTTATATAGACCAGACCAAAACGCATCCAGTTTTGTATAGACCAGACCAAAACGAGTCCAATATAGATCAGACCAAAACGAGATCAGACCAAAACGCGTCCAGTTTCTGAAAACGGGACAAGGTAAAATGCACGTATTTAGGAAAAGTCATGGAAGAACGAGGCTGTAGCTTTTCAACATTATATATTTATTTTAATTACTAACTGCAACGCCCGCGGGCATGGGCTGTTGGCGCTTCTAGTGTTAACACGCTGACATCTAGCACACCGCGCATTGCATGTTGATACGTAGCTGAAAAAACGCCATAGATCTGCATCTAATTGAACGTGCACTGGAGCGCGATTCTACGATATTAACGAAAAAGTGAATCGTGGAGACATTTTAATAGTCCACGATTAAATATCGTCATATCGCACACCCCTACCTCCACCCGGATGCCGAATTTACGGATTACCTACTATCAGGCTTAAAAAATGGCTTTAAACCAGGCTTAGAGTGCCCACTGTCACAAAACCTTATATGTAACAACCTGCTATCCGCCCATATAGAACCCGAAGTAGTAGACGAACTGATCAAAAAAGAGGTCGAGTCAGGCTTCATGATCGGCCCGTTCAACAAACCCCCATTCGACCTGTTCCGCATCAGCCCCATCGGAGTGGCCACAAGAAAATTCACTGGTAAAAACGTCTAATTATCGACCTGTCAGCCCCTCACAATTCCCGTTCCCAAGTATAAACAGCTTGATCCCTCTCGACGAATTCTCGCTTAAATTCCACGACATTGACCAGGCAATCGACATGATTAAAGTCGCGGGTCGGGGTGCCTGGCTGGCCAAAGTTGACGTTACCTCCGCTTTCATGCCCATCCATCCCGACTCATGGCATCTCTTTGGAGTCCGCTGGCTCGAGAAATACTATTTCGCCGTACGTCTAACGTTCGGATGCAAAAGCAGCCCTAAGATATTCGACATGCTATCAGAAGCAGTCTGCTGGATCCTGTCAAACAACTACGCCATCCCCCATCTCATTCACCTGCTAGACGATTTTCTAATAATCTCGCCTCCCAACGCCATACCAGCCGCGCACCTCCTCTCAGTCCAAAACGTTTTCCCCGAGCTAGGAATCCCCCTCGCAGAGGAGAAAACCATGGGCCCCGCGACGTCCATCGAGTTTCTAGGGATTAATTTGGATTCTAGGGAATTCCAAGCATCCCTACCAAAGGAGAAAATCGACCGAATAATTCTCGTCTCCTCTACCCGTCTCCTCTACCGAATAATTCTCGTCTTTCCTCTCGAAACGCGAACTCTTATCCCTGCTCGGCCATTTAAACTTCGCAATGCGCATCATCCCGCAGGGTCGCCCCTTTATATCGCATCTCCTCTCACTCGCGTCCTCTGTCCACTCGCTAGAGGACCCCATTTCCTTAACCCGTGCATGCCGCGACGAACTCAGGCAATGGGTAACATTTCTGAAACAGTGGAACGGCCTATCGTTTTTCTACAAAAACCTCGTCGCGACCCCCACTGACATCCAACTGTTCACAGACGCCGCCCCCTCAATCGGGTTCGGGGGATTCTACCAAGGTCGTTGGTTCGCGGCTCCATGGCCACCTCAGTTCCAGGAAATACCGCAATCCTCAGCGCTATTCGAGCTCTACCCCCTCGTAGTGGCAGCTTTCCTATGGGGAAAGGAATGGGCCTCTACAAGCATCCTAGTGCATTGCGACAATGAGGCTACCGTGCACTGCATTAACAGAGGCCGCTCCCACTCACCCGCTCTGATGCCACTCTTAAGGCGCCTCACCTGGATCGCAGCTTGCGACCAATTCATTATCATCGCTAAGCATATTCCCGGGTCAGAGAACCAAATCGCTGACTCCCTGTCTCGCTTTCTGTTTCAGAAATTCAGGACGCTGGCTCCGGAGGCGGACCATATCCCTACTCCGGTCCCTCGCTATTCAGAATTGGTATTCCCGTAAACCTGATGCACGGCGCTCCCTCCCCCGAAATAAGCAACCCAAGTGCCGCAGCACACCCGCCCCAGCCCAAGTGCCGCAGCACACACGCCCCAGCCCAAGTGCCGCAGCACACACGCCCCAGCCCAAGTGCCGCAGCACACGCGCCCCAGCCCAAGTGCCGCAGCACACCCGCCCCAGCCCAAGTGCCGCAGCACACACGCCCCAGCCCAAGTGCCGCAGCACACACGCCCCAGCCCAAGTGCCGCAGCACACACGCCCCAGCCCAAGTGCCGCAGCACACACGCCCCAGCCCAAGTGCCGCAGCACACACGCCCCAGCCCAAGTGCCGCAGCACACGCGCCCCAGCCCAAGTGCCGCGGCACACGCGCCCCAGCCAAGTGCCGCAGCACACACGCCCCAGCCAAGTGCCGCAGCACACACGCCCCAGCCAAGTGCCGCAGCACACACGCCCCAGCCAAGTGCCGCAGTACACACGCCCCAGCCAAGTGCCGCAGCACACACGCCCCAGCCCAAGTGCCGCAGCACACACGCCCCAGCCAAGTGCCGCAGCACACCCGCTCCAGCCAAGTGCCGCAGCACACCCGCTCCAGCCAAGTGCCGCAGCACACCCGCCCCAGCCAAGTGCCGCAGCACTCCAGCCCAGCCAAGTGCCGCAGCACTCCAGCCCAGCCAAGTGCCGCAGCACTCCAGCCCAGCCAAGTGCCGCAGCACACACGCCCCCGCCCAAGTGCCGCAGCACTCCAGCCCAAGTGCCGCAGCACTCCCGCCCAGCCAAGTGCCGCAGCACACACGCCCCGCCTAAGTGCCGCAGCACTCCAGCCCCAGCCAAGTGCCGCAGCGCTCCAGCCCAGCGCCACAGCACACACGCCCCCGCCCAAGTGCCGCAGCACACCCGCCCAAGTGCCGCAGCACTCCAGCCCCAGCCAAGTGCCGCAGCACTCCAGCCCAGCCAAGTGCCGCAGCACGCACGCCCCCGCCCAAGTGCCGCAGCACACCCGCCCAAGTGCCGCAGCACACCCGCCCAAGTGCCGCAGCACTCAAGCCCAGCCAAGTGCCGCAGCACACCCGCCCAAGTGCTGCAGCACACCCGCCCAAGTGAGATGCCGAGTGAGGAAACCTCCCGGGCAAGCACTCACTTTCCTGTACATATCTCCTTTCCGTCCAGCGAGCTTCGGTCTCACAGCGGTCGGAATAGGAATCCATACCAAACGGGCATTGGTCCCACAACAAACGTTCAAACGCCCCACGTCCACAGGCCAGCAGGGCCCATCCAGTCCAGGCAGTGAACCGCCTCACAGGCCCCCGCGCATACAAAAAAAAAAAAAAAGTCAAAAAAAGACCCTTCCTCGAGATGCCAGTCCGCCAAGCTCGGCACTCTGGGGGGTTTATAATCCGGCGGCTGTCCTCTGCTCCTTAGCGTTAGGGGGGTACTCTGGGTTCGGGCCGAAGCCCGGAACCCTCCCTCCGGACAGCACGCCAAATACGCATTAAACCTATCCCTTAATTGGCATGTAAGTGCGAACTCGTGAAATGAGGTTTACTAACAAGGTTCGGGAGGAGGACTTTCAGCTAATTAATTACAGGTGGAAGCTCTCAGCAATCAACGACTAGGGTACATATAGACTCAGCAGTCTTACCTCGCTCCGCTGACAGCTCGCAGCATCCCCCCACCACCCCTTCTCCGCTCAAATTCTAGTCCTAACTACTTACATGCGGGGGGGGGTACTCTGGGTTCGGGCCGAATTCCGAGCCCGGAGCCCCGGGCCGGATTCCGAGCCCGGAATCCTCCCTCCGGACAGCACGCCAAATACGCATTAAACCTATCCCTTAATTGGCATGTAAGTGCGAACTTGTGAAATTAATATTATGATCTATTATAATTCATTTCAACCATGTTATCGCCAACAATTAGACCAGCACTGTACTAGACTTAAATTGACAACCTTTTACCAGTTACACACGCGAGTATTATGACGTTCATTTCAGAATTCGATATTAGAATGTAGTAATATATTAGAATGTAGTAAATCAGAGACACCCTCAGTTGCTGATTAATAACCGGGCTGTATAGGCACTTCTCTGGTAACCGCACTAAGACGATGCCCGTCACCTGTTGGTTTTCCTACATCTACCAGCTATGCTAGACGAGTTGAGGCCCTGAACAACCCGAAAGGTGTTTTAATACAGTCAAAGCGCATCACGGATATCGCTGGATCTCGGGGAACATCGGGGAACCACGAGTAGGTAAAGCCAAAGCTACATTTGTGATTTGTGTCTTGTTAATTATCTCTGCTTATTAACTATTAATTATTAAAACATAGCTGTTTCTCTAAAACGTTAATAATATGTATGGTGATAATTTAGTTAGTAGGCCTATACTCAACGTTGTGAAATGGTATACCTATGTAGTTGCGTAGACAGATTTAAAACAGTCAATAGTTCATTTTCAAGGCAGTGTCGTCAGAGCCGTACTATTCAGTGCCCTTAACAAAGTCATCGTGATTGATAA